>JAHZMZ010002669.1:0-11071 GCA_027743805.1 Lepidocyrtoides sp. E14 | reverse complement strand
ATGGCACTTCTACTTTACTACTTAGAACTGCTTATTGTTCTGTGCTAAAAAAATAATGTTGTGAATTACGTGCGCTGAAACTGGCTAGCTAAAAATTATATAACATTTTAGTTTTTTGGAGTTTTTTGACGCTTATTTCTTGCAAAGTTGCTGTTGCTGGGCAAACTAGGAATATATTATAGTAATTTTTCTATCTTTTAAAACAAAGTTGCAACCAGATTCTTTTTAAAATTATAATATAAATTGTACATTTATTCAACAAAGTAAACGAATCAATATGGCTGATTGTTAGATATTTGGAGGAAAATGGTTTAGAACGTCATTTAATTGTAATGCTTCTCTATGGTTGATGATGATGAGTCATCGTAGTAAGAAATGTAATAGTGCAAGAGTAGTGCAGTAATAAAATGTCGTACAACTAAAAGGATCAGAGGGAGTTATTGTCGTCATTCATTATATTTGTTTTAGGGTTTGCCTTGCCTACACGGTTGTATTATTATATTCATCTGTGAACATTCTTTGTGTTGTTGTGTTCAAGCTTATCTTTCTTTTTTTTGTCTTGTGAATTTTCACAAGTAAAATCATGCGTAAAACTGTGTTGGAAAACCAGAGCAAAGTTGAAAAACAAAAGATTCGGTTACATTCTGGAATAACTGCAGTTGAAAGTCTAATAATATAATGCTTTTTCAAGAGTATTTTTTTTGTTCAGGTAACATTTCAAAAACAGAGAAGTAGATAAGATGGTGATGGTGGTGGTGATGATAATACAAATGAATCATCATTGATGCTGCTTCTTGCATTCTGCTACTATAATAAAAAGGCCGTCATTCATTTAGTGGGGTTACCTGCTAATACAGACAAGATGATGATGATGACATGCAATTCATGTGAAAAATGTATAAGCAAAACAGGCTTCAGATTTCTAAGCTTCATTAGCTACCACTACCACTACTACTCCTTCTCGTCAACTTGAAAAGCAAAGCTGTACTAGCAGTAGTAAATACAGCTAAATGACATCGTGCAATAATAGTTGGTAATGCATGCATGAATGAGATAACTTCCAAAAAGTTGTCTTTTTTATACATTTTTTTTATTTTTGCATTTGAATCCAACATGCAACATTTTATTTTATATTTTTTGCATTTTTATAGAAGAAGAAGAAAAGGAATGCGTGCCAGCAGCAGTCATCAGCAGCAGTAGAAAGAAAGAAAGACAAAAAAAAAGATGAAAAGAGCTAAAAGTTGAATGAAGTTGATCAATCTCATCTCATCTCATCTCATCGTCGACAGTATCAACTTCATCAGCGACACGACACACACACACAAAACAAATACTTGCACCACACAGAGTAAGCAAAGCAAGCACAGTCAGTAAAGTATTATCATCGTGCAATGCAACTGCTATAATATGATATTACTGTATAAATTATAAAAGCGTAAGTGATAAGCAGAAATTTAGCATTCCTTTTGATCATCATCATACGAAAGAAATAAAAAAAATTATCTAGTTTTGGTGGCACATGGTTTCTTGCATGGCGTGATGATGGCACACGCACACGACAGTGACAAAACTTTTTGGTAATACATACATATACTATGACCTCGTATTGGATTATTGATACTAATTGGTCATTGATAGAGTGAGCAGTGTATCAATAAAAATGGATTCTGACAGAATCATTTTGTATTGACGATATAGAAGCGCAAGTACCTACCTACATATGTACATACATACATACATAGCATACATTGATCATAATAATATTTGTGGCAGTAAAATGGAAAAGCTACATACTTGAAGCGTCTTTTTTCCTTTCTTATACTCTACACATTACACAGCTTATAAGTGCTTGTAGAATACTTCTTCTAGTTTTTAGGATAAACAGTTTTTTAAGAGAAATAGAATGAAGAACCGAGATGCAACCATTCATCTCTTAAAAGTGTGTGCTCCCCTCCTCATTTTTACTCCAAAAGAGCAACAATAAGCGGTAAAAGCTGTACTGTGGCAGTTGTGCATTGGTGCTGGTGACGCTAATACGAATAAATAACGCATGTGTGTGTGTAGTGTGTGTGCATTGTTCCATAGTAGAGCATTCAGTTTGATTTTATACCCAGGAGAGAAACAATCAGTCTGAAAGGAAGCTAAACAACGTGCTTTGTTATTTGATAAACTACAAAAGTTGTCAAAAACTTTGATATAATTTTTATAAAAAAATACTATTTCTTGACTATTTTTTTTCTCGAATATTCAACATGGTTATTATTTTCTTAATATACAATCGTTACAGCCAAACGATAGTGTCAAGTGGAAGTGAAATATAAACCGGAGGAAAGTATTCAGGTAAGTCATATATTTTTAAATTTTTATATAGTAGGAATTCTTAGTATTTTGTAGGATTTATTAATTAAAGTCATAAAATAAATGAATCAAATTGCTTTTTATTAATGAGTCATTAATAATGACGGTAATAATGAGGATGGTAAATTTTGACAGTGTCCCTAAACGCATTAACCTTGTATGTTAAACAGCCATATTTTTATTTTTATTTTCCTGTTCATTTGTCAAACGTCAAAAAATACTTAGGAAATAGGAACAGAAAAAAAAACAGGACAACGCACTTTTATAATCGTGCCAAACTAATCTTATTCCAAGGGTTCAAAAACTAACCAAGCTGTCATGCAGCAAGAAGTAGTAGCACTTGTAGTAGCAGAGTAGCAAAACAATGATGAAACTTGTTTTCGTTGAAGCGTTTTTTTTTTGGAAAACTCATGATAATACTAATGAGCTTATGCATTCATTCAAAGCATTTTCATACTGCAAACTGTGTTTGCAAATCAATCGTCAGCATGAGCAACTGTAAATTACATGCAAAGACATTATTTATCCTCCTATTCTCATATTTCATTAAGTAATCGACACAACTGAACCAAAAATTTTTTTTTAAACTAGCCAATACTGATTTAAAGGTGCTTGTAATGTTGGTTGGTGTCACTGTTGAGGTGGTAGTAGAAAAAAAAATATCAAGTTGTCACCAGTCAGTCATCATCACCACTACCACCACCACCCTCTCGCCGCATTAATGATCTTCATTGAATTTTTGTGGATGACGACGACGACAACATATTATTGTAGGCATTCCTTCAATCAGGCCAGGGCTAACAATGTAGCATTACGTTACCGTTAACAATCCTTCCTTTTTCTCACTAACTTTACATACACAGTTTTTTATACGAATTACATAACGATTATATGAGAATTCAATGTTAATGTTGTGGATTGTTGGCTGTAAAGTGGGATAATAATAGTATGATATTATTGTGGAACTTTATGTTTGCTTTGCTCATCATCATCACCATCATGATTACACTACACTGCATAAAAACAATGAAGCACATAAAAAAGAACATGGGTTGCTGCGTTACTTTTTTTTAGGGAAAAAATATCCCATCTCCTAAAAGAAATTATGGTCGGCTAAGTAAGTTTTATTGGTAATAATAATAATAATAATAGTAGTAGTAGCATAAAATATTTAAAATGACATGTGATGGTAGAAGAGGAGTAGTAAAGAAAGATAAGAACAAAAAAGTAGAAGAGAAAAATGCAGTGAATGTCCTTCAGCATCGGATATATATTATGCAGAAAGTGATCAGTCAGTATTTCACTTCACTACAACAGCGACATAATATTATCCCTCTATCCCAATCATTATTATCGCTGTAATATATCATTCATTCATAATAATAAGCATGAATCATCATCACACTATGAAAAATCTTATTTTTTATGTTTTTGTTTCTCCCTTCTTCTTCTTCACTTTCCTTGAAAAAAGCAACCTCACGTGGCCTTAACTTGTATGCGTGCGTGTGGTAGCTCTTGCAGTAGTAACTTTAACTGACTAGGTAACTAACTGCTTGACTTGCAAGGCAAAAAGTAGAAAAATTCTTTTCTATGCACGCGCAAAAATTAAATTATAAGAGATGATGATAATGATAATAGTTTTGCGTACTAGTTTGTAGTTATAATCATAAATATACGATTGTCACTGGTATTTAATTTAGTTACATAAATAAAATCACTCATCATCACTGAAGAATGGAAAATAAAATAGATATAAAGTGAGTAGCTATTAAATTATGCAGTTAAAAGTTGTGTCTCGAGTGATGCAGTAAAACTTGTTATACATAAAATGTCTAAATAAGCCATGTGAGCAGGAGAGAAATTTTTTGTTTATTTATGTAGTTGGCGCACATAAACTGCTGCGCGATGCGCTGGTAGTGCAGAAAAAACGTGATCGTATTTAAAAATTAAAACCGACTGACTGACCGATCGACCACGACGAGCAGTTCAAAAAGACGACGAAGACGACGATACGTCATCATGGTCATTGGTCAGAAAAAAAAAATTTTTTTTTGAAGGATGCAGAGATTGCAAATTGAAACATTTTACCGAATCAAAATATTTGTCAAGGGGTGATAATAATGGAAATATTATGATGGTGTAAATTTTTACTGCCGGGATTAAACGACTATTACGATGATGATGATGATGATATGAGTTGGTCCACTGACTGACTGGTGGTGTGACCTTACCTTGGCTTTTATTTTTAAAAGACGATGACACTTGCAAAAAGAGCTGCCGCTGGTATGCATGTATGCATGCATTATGTATGCATATTTAAGTAGCAACGAACGAACGAACGACCAGCAAACTAGGTATGCACCCAATATCATCCAAAGTTAAACAAGACGAGCACGTACAGAGGTCATAAAACTAAAAAAAAACTTGTCAGTGATTATTGTGGTGTGGTAAGTGGATAAGGAAAAATTTTTTTCAAATGTTGCTCTTTCATCTTTTTTTTTCTTCTACTTACTAATATAACCTTGATTTTATAAAAACAATTGATACCTAGTTTTACCAAAAAATTCTTTTAATGGTAAAGGGTTTGATGAAATCCGTAAAAAAATATTTTGGACTAGACAGTGCAACCATGCTTTTTATGAATGCATTAAATTCATCATTCACTAAATCTATCTGTTAAATATATACACATACATGTACGTGCTGCGTTATTATGTGGCGAAATCTGTTATTAAACTGCAGAAATGTCATTAATTAAATATTATTATTAGTTTGGAATCTACCACTTTTTCCTTGTCAGCTTGTCGTAAAATAGTAGATAAATCATGGACGATTTACACGTAATCCAAAATCGTATTGGTCTTTTTAGTCAGAGAGCCAACTTGTCATTACATTATCTTCATTCTTCACACTACTTCTACTGCGCTGCCACCAACAGACTAAATGGACATAAAATTGTCTGGCTCACGCCTTTCAGTCTTTTTTTTGTGTGTCTTTGAAATAAATGATGCTGTTGCTGCTTCACTGCTAAGTATGCAATGAGATGGGCAATAGTATTTACTATTTTATTGATCTAGTTCAAGTATATTTGGTTTGGAAAGAATTTGTTTTTAAAAAATATGCAAAAAAAAGTCTCAAAGCAATCAGTGCACACACGTTGCGAAATCTTTGAATTAAAAAAAAAGTGTTGAAACACTCTGTTGTTTTGCTTATTGGTGCGTGCGCTTCTTTGATTAATCAAGTGGAACCTTAAAGTTCCTTTGATTTAATGATAATTACCTTGTACTTACTTATACATCTCTGTATGTGCATACCCAGCTTAAGTGCTGATAACCTTTTCTGTATCATTAATTTTAAAAAAATGTTGTAATTCCATTACTAGCAACATATGCCTCTACACAAAAAAAAATCAGAGAAGCTATATGGGACTAAAATGTGACAGTGGTTAAAAGCAGAGTTTTATTTAAATGAGCGCTGACAAGGATCAGGAAGGAAACTAGGGATTTTCAACAATTTTCCAAGACTTGGTTTTCCCATGATGGTAATTAGATGTAGGAATGCAAAGTTATTATTATTATTATTATTATTATTGGTACGCAAAAAGTTTAATAGGGATCACTTTGTTACTTCGCATATAACACGTGGTTAGGCTATCAACGGAAAGGAAAAAGATTATTGTTATGTCATTTAATATTCGGTGTCCTCGTGTCGCTTCATTAAGAAGACACATTTATCAAGAAGATGCACTACTACTAAAGTACGCTGTGCTTGCTGAGCACCTAGGTAGTCTCAGGTATGATTATTAGGATGGCTCGCTCATTAACCATAAACGCACCCTTTGATGCTGCTTATTATTATTTTTTACAGAAAAAAAATAATATTACATCATTTTCTGCTCAGATATACACTGCCATTCTCATTATGAGCTCATTACTTTCATCATTTAAAAAAGTATATATTTTATGCTACGCATAAAAAAAGTAAATGACATGAAAATTATTTACATCTGTAGTTCAGTGCAGCATTAGCAGCTTACATGCATGTTTTATTTTATTTTTTAATTATTCCACTGAAATGACGATGTATCATGATGGGTTCATCGTATATTGCCATCATCATCGTCCTGTCGTGACATGACTGTGACCTAATGATTATCTCTTCTTGTGCCAACAAATGCCGGGTTAAACTACTATTGTTTCTCAAGTCATGCTGCTTCTGCATCTCTATCCTGCTGACAAGTTTGAATTCGCCTTTTGTCAAGAATTCCACGAAAATAAAAACTCCGCAGTAAGTTTTTTTGTCAGCTTTCGCTGGAATTTTTAGGTTGTCAGCAGTTAACAACCAACCTGGTTTTCATTTTTGCGCTAATCACCAAGCTTTGTTGGAATCCCCATTAAACTACTTACTCTGAACAAGGTAATTATCATATCAGCAGCACACTACTACTGACAATTCATAATGAACTTTGTGATTAGAAAGATGCAAAAAAAAATATTTCATTTGAATCGTTTATTTGAAAGTGTGAAAAGAGCAAAAGTGCTCATGAAAAATCTTTTCTGTTTGTCAACCAATCATTCTTCTTGTTAATATTTAAGTGCTTATTGTTAACCATTGTTAGTTTAGTTTGTGATCATTATTACTATGATTGGATATTATTTTCAAGTGATAGTAGTGCACTGTGTCATATTATTATTCGTTTTGACTAGTTTTCAGTTGCCAGTATAATTGGACTTCGATTGTTCATCCTTTCTTTTTTTTATTCAAGTAAATGGGTAAACATATTTTTTTTCTTTCGATTTTTAACGATCAGTTTGATCCCAATTTTCTCAAAAATTCAACACTTTCATTGACGACGATTGGCTCCAATTCTAAAATAAAAAAAACAAACAAAATAAATTCAGTTAAAAGTTTAATGACAATGACAAAACCGTGAAGGCAGTATGTGTGGCAGCAACAAAAAAAATAAGGACAGCAATTTCAATTAATAACCAACTCAAAGTAGATTTTATTGAGTAGCTACACAACTAACTAGATAATATTAACTCAAAGTAAATTTTATTGAGTAGCTACACAACTAACTAGATAATATGCATTCAGTATTCAAGCATGTTATACTACTACTACTACTACTACTGTACTTTTACAATCTTTTGTACAATATTATTCTTGTCTTGTCTGTTTGCTTACTTGCATCCGTTTTGTTTTTTTTTCCTGATGGAATGTTTCAGTTTACGGTTTGTCGCATCAAATTTTTACAGGAAGTGGTGGTGGTGTATCTTAATGATCATGACGAGGTTACGGAAGGAAACGTCAAACACTACCTACCTACTACACTAACTACACACACACACAAACAAATCGGCTAACTCTCATCAATATTCACATTGTACAATTCTTCTTACAATTATAATTATATCTCGGTGTCTATTTACTTACACGTACTTTATTATGTATGTCATGTTTGTCTGTGTGTGTGTGTGTGTGGTGTTTAGTTTAAGAGTGTTTAGAGTGGAGAGATGAATTTTGTACTGCTGCTGCTAAGAAGCCTTTAAAGAAATAGACCGGAAGAAAATAATATTTTGTAGAAGAAGTGTAGTCGTTTTGTTTGGGATCTTTTATGCATGATCATTGACCAAGTTTATAGGTTGCATGGGTGGATGAATTCTACCTAATAGTAAACTTTTCTGTAGTGTGTAAAAAAATGACTCACTAGTGATCGTCGTTAGTAAAGCAGTAAAAGTAAAATATAATGTAGCCTCATTGTAGTCATCATCATATTACCAAGAGAAAAAAAAGACAGTTAAAAGTTAGTTGGCTAGGTAATGTCTGCTGGTTAGCTAAATAGGCAATAGATACTAAAACGACAAAAATTGTTGTCTGCTGATTTTTGGATTAAACTTTTAGACAATGATAATATTACTGATGTTATTATGATGATAAGGATGATAATGCTATGATTATCATGTTATTGTGGTAGGGATGATGATACTAATAAAAATAATAATATGGAGTTGTTGCTAAAATTGGTAGTGCCGATTGGTGAGCCATTGAACCGTGTCAAGTGAATTGAGATTATGCCATATTTTGGGAATACATCATTCATAAATATATGTAAAGAGCGTGTAAGTAGGTAATAGGATAGGATAGTTTTACAAAAGACAGACAGGTGCATTTGTGCTTAAATGTTATGGAAATTGGATTTTCTTTTTGGATAAAAACAATTTCGTTGTTACACAATTGACCATCCAAGGTTATTCGGAATGATGTCTTTATTACACTTCCGTCTCCTGTCCAGCCAGACATGCGAAACTGGTGTAATTTCTAGATTATTATTTTTTTCTGATAGTACGTTTTAAAGAATTTTAATGAAAGTTTAAAAATTATTTGAGCAAATTGTTCATGTCTAATTGGTTCGTCAGTCTTAGCAGAAATTAATAATCTATAGATACGACATGACATGACTCACTAGATGCCGTGTGTGCCGAAGTCTGATAGACTTGATTTTGTATTTTTTTTTACATAATGGGATAATAATGCATCATAATAATCATTTTGTACGCACAAAAAAATATCACAAAGCAATAATAGTGAAAGATTTATAGAAAAATTTGATTACGTCTTCTGAGCTTCAAAGCTGTTGTAGCGTTCTACTGCAACTGCAAGACTTTAAAAGGGTCACAGAGAGTTTGCCTGCTACCAAAAACTGCAGATTTGCTGGTGCTTCTTTTTCTGCAAGAATTTGACATAAATCCTGTGGTCTCTACCGACCAACTCACAAAAGAAAGATTAAGAGAATTAAACAAGGTCAAACTACAAGCATTATTTTACCTTATAAGGCATATCTAATCTGGAGACTATTACCACCACCACCGCAAAATTATTTTCAGAAGAAAAGAAACTAAATGGTAATAAGTTTGTCAAATTTATTGTTGCTGTGGTTGGTTAAGGTTAGTTTTATAGAGAAAACGATACAAAAAATATATGATAACGAAACTTTAACATTTTTTTTGTATAGGTAAAGTAGGTATTTTTTTTGAAAAACGTGTATAGTACTGTTGTTGCTGCTAGTGTTACTGTGATTTTTTGGCAATGATACCGGTTCACGACGAATAGAAGTAAAATATTATAATAATAATAATACGCAGCAGTAGCAGCAGTACAACCACCCATTTAGTAAGTTTTCCTTTCTTGTGTTCAACTTTTAAGCAAGTTTTTAGCTACATAGCTTTACATCATATTTCAAAACGGACCTGTCCTTCTCCTACCTATCTACCTACTTATGTTCTTTTTTTCTTTAATAATGATTCATTGGAACAAGATTTCTGGCAAGCGAACAGGGAAAATGGTTTAATTGGGTTGTGATTAGACAAGTCATTTCCCAGCCCGTGCTTCAAAGACAAAAGCATACTATAAGCGAGCAGATTTATCGCACTGAAAAGAGAAGAAGAAGAAAATAACAAAGCACTGTCACTTTTATATCGACTTTGTCTCTTTTCTTCGTCTTCTTCTTCCAATTTTACTTGATTACTCGTGTAATGTGGTTTTTTTTTTTACTTTTTGGCTTCTTGTCTTTGGCATGGCTTGTTACTGATAGATTATGTGGTGAATCTTTGGCGTGAGACCATGTGTCTTTTGTGCATGTATACTTGCTTTCACAAAAGTATACTGTATATATTTTTTTTAATTTGCCGACTTGAGATTATTATGCAAATATTTGTATTTTGGATCTATCTTGAGAAAAAGTACTATATATATACACACACAGAGCCAGTTCCAAAAATAGCAAGTTGATCTGTTGTCTTGTGTCTTGTGTGTCATTGTGATGTGAAGATGATGATGATGATAATGGTAATCATCACGTTCCATAATAAGTTCTCGCCAAAAATGTATTGTGCAAAAATTGTCATGTCAACTTTGGAACTAAGGGCAAACATGTGCAAACCACGGCAGATTTATTGCAACGCACAAAAGAAATCATCCTAATGTCATATACATGTCGTTGTCGTGACATGGCACATGACATCATGTCCAGTATGTAGTAGTAGTAGAATGTGATGAACTTTTGCTGAACTAAAGTCCAGAAAAGAAAATTACTGACTGTTCATCTTGTCTTAAGCTGTTGATGATCGTGATCTCATCTCAGTCGCATATTATTATTATCACTATACTTTTTGTCGGCTCCTAATTTGACAAAAAGGTAAAAGAAGGAAAGGCTACTTAACCAAGTAATTCAGTCATCAGTGCGCCCCTCTCTGATAAATGACCTTTTTTTTAAATTTTATCCACTAATTTACATTCTGGCCTGATTGATGTACCTACTAATTTATTGCTGCGTCGCATTTAGGTAAATTGCATTACGAAAATGCGTAGTGCTACTACTACTGACTGGTTACTGGTATGTCACAAAACTATGTAAAGTAAGTGTAATTTTTTTGAATAGTTTTAAGCAAAAGGAAAAACTGGAAAGTTATATTTCTTTTCGGTTGCAAATATTTGGCAAAGGTGTGTGGGAAGGTTGGTTTTTGAGAAGGAGGAAAAGAAAAAAAAATCACGAAAAATTTGCTCCTGGTATATTTGTCTGGTCCCATGCATCGTCGCAATGATCATGACACTGAAAAAGAAACACGACAATGCTTCTTCTTCATCTTCTTTCTTTGAACTATTTGGCTACAGAATTTTTCCGTTTATTTTTGCAACATGCTTTGCAGGTGAG
>JAHZMZ010002668.1:0-14980 GCA_027743805.1 Lepidocyrtoides sp. E14 | reverse complement strand
AAAAGTATATTTTGACTGTCTTCTGTAACGACAATGTTGGCAAAAAAGGAGCCAGTATAGCATTTCCCATAATATACTGTTACATTGGTTTAGCTTACATCCCAAACATATTATGTCACATATTATCTTGCACTTTGAGAAAGTGAATCAATACGATATGCGACATTGACGTCATTTTACAGAGAATGCTTGATAAACAACCTTATTAACACAAATAAACACAACCGCAATAGTATCCAATTAGTTTGGCAGCAACAGCAACAACAACTTCACAGAAACACGCAAGTAATGACAAGTAGGTAAATGTTTTCTGCAGCAAGCCATAATAAGAAGATGTGCGAGTAAACTTTTAGGTATTATAATATACACTTTTATATGTACGGTGAACCACTATACATTCTAAGCATTTCTGTCTGGCCTCATAAAACGATCAAGTCAAAGTGCGCAAACTACGATCGAAAATATTTCATGATAATGTGCAAGTTCATAGAACCACCTTGGGCTTAACTTCTTGGTTTTTCTTACTCGTGTGTAATGTTTGTGTAGTAGATATTTTTATATACTGCTTATACCTAATTTATCTACCAACCGCAGTGCAATTTGCAGAATATTACGATTTGGACACAAGACTGGCACTTGCAAATTGCAAGAATCAGCAATGCAAGTGAAGTGCCTGACTACTCATAAACTTTTCTTGGGACAACCCGATGACTATTCGCAATATTCGCATTCATGCGGAGGATGACGTCGTCTCCGTCTCTCCTTGTCGAATAAAAAGAACAACAACAACTGCGGTCGTACTACTACAACTGCTACAGAAAATGTGAGCTACACGAGGAACGTGTTTTTTTGCATGGGATTGCTTTTTCATATAAAATGAATTGACTTGCTTCAATGTTTTGCTTAGAAGTTATTTGGTAACTAAAAAGTGAGGAAGTGCTCATGGATAAATATTTTATGCATACCACAAATTAAAGATTATTTGGTACATTTACCCGATAAAGAGTTTGCGCATAAGAATATAAGTACATTTTATTTTGAAAATTGAATTGACAGTTTGCAATTTTTCGTGCTTACAAAGTATAGCCTTTTAAAAGAAAGAAATGCTGGATCTCAGTAAAAGAAAGTGATCAATTTCCCCCTGATTTCCTGTTTGGAACATCCACATTAGCACATCAAATTGAAGGGAGGGGAGATCAAGATGGTAATTTTACTTTATACAGAAATTGTCGTTAGTGTTGATATTTTCTGACACATTGACCAGCAGCCCAGATATTCTATACATAATATGTTCCATTTTTCAGGCAAAGGAATTTCCATGTGGGACGAATTTTCACAAGCCCATCCAAAAAATATTTGTGATAGAAGTACTGCTGACGAAACCTGTGATTCTTATCACAAATTTGAAGACGATGTGTTTGTGTTAAAATCGATTCATGTAAGCGTAGTCAATTGTCACTAATTGAATGCACTATATAAATGATTTTTAGTTTCACATTCCATTGCACGACTATAATATGATATATTCTCTCTAGGCGAACAGCTATAACTTCACCTTGAATGATTTAATTAATACGCTTCTTGAAAATGGGGTAGAACCCATTGTCACTCTGTCAGATTGGGATCTGCCTCTATCTCTTGTACAAAAATATGCGGGTGGTTGGATGAATAAGGAATTAGTTCTTGCGTTTGAGTCATATGCAAAACTTTGTTTTGCCAAGTTTGGTGATCGTGTGCGACAGTGGATAACAGTTTCACAGCCATGGAATCATTCTTGGAACAGCTATGCCATTGGTGTTCATCCGCCTAATTTATCATTGGGCAGTAAGGGAGCTTATCTTGCCCTGACGAACCTCCTCAAGGCGCATGTAGCATCGTATCGACTGTACGAAAAGAGATTTAAAAATATACAGCATGGGAAAGTTGGAATATCATTTAGCTGTTGTTGTACTGAAGAGACCAGTATTACTCATCAATTAGGTCGTGTGATGCATCCGCTGATTCACGGGGAATACCCAAGTTATCTCACAGACCCTACGGAAATTGACACACACTGTTGTCCAACGCTTATTCAGGGTTGGTGGACTACAGCATTTCAAGGAGCCTTTGACTTTGTTGCTCTACATTTTTCACCAGAGATAAACGTACAAATGGAGTCATGTAAAATCAGCCTTTCTCCGTTAAAAGAGCAGTCATTGTCGTCAGCAATGACTATGCAGAACGTACTTGCAATCATGAAGTCAGATTATGGCAACCCTGAAGTTTTAGTTGTTTGCACTGGACCTCAACTTTCGTCGCCGTCTCAAACTATGGACATTGACAGAGCTCAGTATTTTAACAGTGTCGCAAGGAACATTTTGGAGGCAAGACTATATGACGGATGTAATGTTAAGGGTTTTTTCCCTGGAAAGTTGATGGACTGCTGGGAATGGAGTGCAGGCTACACGTAAGTTTTTCAATAGCAATTATTATAAACATCGTAATTTTGTACTGCTCACAAAAAGGAAGCTGATTTTAACTCAATATTTTACTTTTTTTTACAGGATATCATACGGTTTGTTTCGTGTGAACTTTGAGCATCCCAAGAAAATGCGATCTCCCCGTGCATCCGTTGCATTTTTATTGCAACATATTTTTAAACACAAGAAGCTCCAACCTGATTTATTTTGAATTGTTAATTTCAGTTTACCTATTTATTTAAATATAATTATTGAACCCTATGTCGCATACTTGGAAAAATAAATTATTATTGGTAGTAGTAGTAAATACGGAAATTTTGGTTTTTCCAAAGTCATCTTAATGCTGATAAACCATTTTATTTTCATTTAGCATTTTGTATGTGAAAATTGAGATAACCAGGCACCATATTTAGGTTGGAAACGGTATGATAATAGTGAATTTAGTAACGGTTGTTAATTTATTACCTATGTATGGCTGTTATTGATACTTGATACTACGCGCGTATTATTTTTGCCAAAAAACTACGTCATAGGACTGCATTCTGTTCTGTAAGTACCTGGCGTCACTGTCGTCACTTGAGTAAAATCATAGATAGGTAATTTGATTCAATTTCTTTCAAACATACATTCATTCATTTGCGCTCTACAACGCAAGTGAATTCGTCATCATCACAGTAAAAGTAGCAACTCATATAGTATTAATTTAGCCTAATTACATCAATCAACGATATTCATGAAAATACATACATACATCACGCATTGTATTTTTTATTCACTTGCTTGACAAAAATCCATTTTTGAGGGATTCAATAATATGTAGTAATTTCATGACAGCAAACAAACAATTTGCCAAATTTATCATGTCCTCGTAATGCTTTCCTCTTACATGAAACAGTAATTGTGTAACAGAAATATTTGTCTGACATTCCACTTTTCCCGTTTGAATACATAAATACTGCTTCAATTCTTGCACTTGTCTTGCACTTAGGCAATTTCATAGATTTGTAACAAAAGAAATGGTTCCTCGAGCTCGTGCAATAAATTACAATATCAAAATGCAAGTTGCTTACCTTGTCAAACTTAACTTGCTTGTCTTAGGTTTTCTAAACCTACTAAATTGTGTATGTGCTCAGTACGATGGAGAAACCCTGAGATTCAAATTTGCTGCAAGGTAAGCAATAAAATACCACTAACCACATTGCTTCATTCAATGAAATACATGGGCAAAGGGGTAGGTTAAACAGTTTAACTTAAACTGTTAACTATTACATAAATAAGGTTTTTATTTTTGTCCCAGGAATCTTCCAACAATGGACTGGGATGGCCCAAGGTAGGCAGGCAAAATATTTGTTGGACAAAAGTTTTCACTTTTTACCATTTCCCTATTAAAACATTTGAAGTTAATACTTTGTTTTTCTTGCATCCAAGTGACCCTTATGTAGAGATCTTTGCGGCAACAAGAAGACTAACTGACAGACATCGTATATGGCAGTATGTAGGGTCAACAGCAGCTAGAATTAACACGAACAATCCACATTGGGACGAAGTAGGGGAGAAACAGAATTATTTTATTTACATATTATATACTAAAATACAATATACAATGTACACTTTACACATATATATATAATAGTAGACATTTAATTTAATGTTTTCTCATTGCACGTCTTACCTCAGGTTTTTCAATATCAATATATCAATGGCACATACCAGGTGGGACATCATTATAAATTCGTGGCATTCAATTATTGAATTATATAATTAATCAACTGCAAAAGCCAATCTACATTTGACATTTTCTAAAAGACAATTGTTTTGATATCTTTCAGCTTTTACGGATATTTGTCAAAGACCAGGATGAGTCCTGGTTCAACCCAATTTACGCCATTGATGAGCACTGCGGCAGGGTTGACATTCAAGTTGAAGATTACGTTCGTATGCTAAGAAAGAACAAACAGCAAAGTGAAGGTATGGGAAGAAACGAGACAAGGCAGGCAACGCCGGCACCCTTAAAGGCAATCCAACTGTTTTTAACGCACCCGATTGGTGGAAATATTCTAATGATTCCAGTAACAGATTAGTGCTTAAAATGTTAACGAGTGAAGGCTGATAATAAAGAATACTTGTAAACTTTAAGTTTTCAAATTTGAAATAGCAGTAGAGCATTATGATCATATTGCAATCATGCCAATTATTGTTTTAAAAATGCATACTCAGTGTTAAAAAATAAACATTGCAGAGCACTCTTGTATTTATCAATAAATTTTGATTTTGAAAGCAAGCGAAAACTGGTATTTCAAATACCACTGTAAATTTTATAATAGTAGTACAGTTATTGTATTACAATCCTTTGAACTCATAAATTGCACACATTCAACATGTACAAGTGACAACTAAATCATAAATACAGTTATATAATACAATTATAACATTCTGATATAATGCTTTAATAATATGGACATGAAATTTTAGTGACATCACGAAATTGGTTACCTAAAAAGGGATGCATATAAAAACCGCAGCTAATGCACAGACCTCCTCCTTTCTCGACTTGTCAACTGGTATGCATACAATATACGGCCTAAATTTAGCTAAGTAATTGGGCAATCTATATAAATACGTCGAAAATACTTACTATTGGATAGGGAGGGAGAGCAATGAATTATTCAATTATTCAATGTATATCACATAATAAAATATTTATGATTATTAAAGAGAAAAAATGCGGTAAACTGTGATCTTGATCTGATTAAAGATTAGTATTTAATAGCTACTGATTACTACTTACGAACTGAATCATAATGTTAGTGCTACTACCTAAAGTACCATAACTCTATAATTACTTTGAAACAAACAATAAAATAATAAAATTGAGCAAAATGAATACACATTATTCCTTCTGGTTAATTACGCTAGCGAGTATTATCCTTGTGTGCAAAGTAATTTTCAGCAATTGTCAGTTCCAAGGGGAATCTATAAAGTTTAAACTTTCAGCGTTGTAAGCTATACATATTATTTAAAAAAATTAACATTCAGTATGACATTAACTTTTCATTTATATTCAAGAAAAAGATGCCCTGTTTTTCAGAAATCTTCCCAATTGTGACCTTGATTTTGATGGTGTTTCTGACCCGTATGCAGGTAAAAAAAAGTTTGCAAATAAACTGTCGACACTTGTATGACATTATTTGATTTTGAAAAATACTTTTATTGAATACTTATGCACAGTTTTATTCACTTCGGTCACTGTGCTTCGTAACCGTCACTGGGAACGGTTTGGTAAGACGTCTGCAAAAAGGAATACACTAAATCCCCAGTGGGATGAAACCTTCATTTTTCAGTACATTCAAGGAACAAATCAGGTACAGGCGGCAAGCACTGAATTCACGTTGATTAAGTTTTTACTAGTCCCTAATTACTTAAATGTCGTCTTTTGTTTTAATTTTACAAACTAAATAGACATGGCGTATTTTGGTAAGCGACAAAGACAACATATTTGACGATCCATTGGGATCTATTGAGCTTCAAGTTGATGACTATTTCCATGAAGCTCGAAAAACTAAAGAAAAAGCCGAAAATGGAACTATCTACAAACCGATTCAATTGTTCATGAGCAACCCATTGGGAGGTATTTTATTGGTTCATCCAATTTTTGATTAATAAAAAGCAAATCCTAGTTTGGAAAAGAGGAGAAATCACTGCAAACTCTCTCATAGTATACAGACGTACTTGCAAATGCATTGATTATTTACAACATTACAACTAACTCACTTTTAGATTGAACCACGACAATGGGTTGACAATGTCATGTCATTGGCATAAATGTTGCAATTAAATATTTAGTTGCAACAATAATTAATTAACCTTAACCTTAAACATTAAAACACTACTTGGAATGTATCCTGACATCAGCTATAGGCTGCCATAAAACGGAAAACAAATAAAATTACGTCTTTCTATGATTTAAATGGCAGACGAAACTTGAAATCATTCATTATTAGTCGGTAGGAAGGCAAAGTAAGTAAAAACATCATGGCTTCTAAATTCGAAGCTAAATTTCTAAATTTTGGCCTTTTGGTACTTTTATGCCAAGCAATCTGTAGTGATGGTCAGTTCCAGGGAGAATCCATAAAGTTTTCACTGGCTGCGTTGTACGTATTTACATAAAATAATTTGAAATTCATTTACTCATTTAAAGCTTATTTGCACCACTCATTGCTCATGTTACCCCAAAAGTGTATCATATTATCTTGAATTATTTAAAATCAAAGAAACCTTCCAAATACTGACGTAGACTTTGATGGCAAGTCGGATCCTTATGCAATACTTTTTACTTCCACGAAGCGGGATGATGAACATCGCCACTGGCAGAGATTTGGACTAACCTCAACTAAACGGGACACACTTAACCCAGACTGGGACGAGGTAACCAATATACTCTGTCAATATTATAACGGTTTAAGCATTTTTTCAAACATTTTAAAACTTTTCCTCAAATAAAGCTACATCTTTAAATGGTTTAACTTCACAGGTATTCGTGTATCAGTATATCGAGGGAGCAAATCAGGTTTGTGTGTTCGGGAAACGAACATAAAATGCATGTTGAAGTTTAACATTAACAAATTCCGCATTTCGCATTACCCTACATACTATACTGACAAAAATGAACCTCAATACTGCTACCGCACATTTCGTTTTGAGAGCTTATCTCGGCTCCTATTAGGTAACATAATAAGCTATTGAGACCTTCAATCGAATAGAGACGGCTTTTCAATGATGCTGTAAGGTTGAGTTATATAAAAAAAGTCACTTGAAAAACGGTTGAAGTATTGAGGCGTGGTTAACTTTTGTCAATGTACAAATTTTGTGCGGTTAAATATTTTGGAAAATAGGGTTTTTTTCATCTTTTTTAGTTAGAAATGTTTGTCAATTGGCAATCGTAACTTTTAAACGAGTGACTTTTTATCTCTCTTCCCCAATAAAATAGACATGGCGTATTTTTGTGAACGACAAAGATGACTCATGGTTTAACTACCCATTCGACGATTTACTAGGACGAGTGGATATTCAAGTTGAGGATTATCTTCGGGAAATTAAAAAGTTTCGGGAAAACGAAACTACTTTCAAGCCAATTCAAGCCTTTTTGAGTCATCCAGTTGGCGGTGTATTACTTTTTACACCAGTAACTGAATAATTCAATTGTGTTTTGTTTCAGAAAAATAACCAATAAAACAAGACAACTCGGACGTTCGTATATTATGGTGGAATTTATATTTATTCTTTGAACAAAATAAGTGCACACAAATTGTCCGTAAATGATTGTAGAATATACCCACACTACACCAACATTACGCCTTACGGACATTGAGAAATCCTTTCTTTAAACTTAGGGTCTCGTCTTGATTCTTTTTCACGTATTCTTCAACATCAAGCCAAGCGTCTCCTAGTTCATCGTCCCGCCTCCCATCATCTTCATCCAGAACGAGAAAGTGAAGTTTCTGCAAATACAAATTTCACCAGTGATGGATTGACGTTACATACGCTTTAGGATGAACTGTTTAGCAATTATTGTCTCTCTTTTAATTTTCAATTTTTGTTCTAACCGGTTTCTTGCTGGGGTCGAACTCAAATTCAATTACATCTGGCCAAATGGGATACTCGGTGTCAGTGAGTTTTGAAGTGGATCCGATCAAAGTTTCAGGGTCTGATCCAAATTTAGAATATACTTTTACATGAGGATCGCTAGATTTATGGGTAAATTTACACAACAGTCAGTTTACATAATTTTCATATCTTCATACACGCTACCACCATCAAATACTTCTTTTGGTTGTTCTTTACCTTGTTCCTAAAATATCTTTGTCTTCCAAATTACTAAAAGTTGAAAATAGAGATATATTTTTTTTATTATCATGCATCATTTATCAGTTTTATCATTCTGAATGATAGGCACGTCTCAAAATTCCATTACTCACTCTGCAGACAATCTGAATTTAATTCTAGCCAACGGGTTTGATACAGCAACGACAACAGGAGCTGGTGTCGCCGGCTTTGCCACTGGCGTTACTGGAGATGCTGGGGCTGGAACATGATGAACTGGTTGATGTTGAACGGGAATGGTGGACGGCGTTGCTGTCTGAGGTCCAGCATTATTTATTGACAAGGTTCTGGTAACGAACAGCATTATTTAAAACATTGAAATGCAATAAAAATCCAGAGGAGTTTGAAAGAAGTAATAAAACAGTCATCGTAAAAAATAATTCTGTTGAAAATAATAATACCCTCTCTTGCTCAGATTCACGGTAAGTATTTGTCCCTTTTGAACATAGTCATTAACATCAACCCACACTTTACCCGCTGAATCATCTTCGCGACCTTGGTCATGGTCATATATTTTAAAAAGCCATTTCTGAAAATGCCCCATAAATCACTCAACTATTACATCTTAACTATTTCAACAACTATTCCTATAATATGAAAGACAATATGATACGAAGCGTGTCACTTACCTGCTGCTTGCTTCTGTCATAATTGAATTCAAAAGTCTCTCCCCACGCTGGGTTTTTGTTATTGTCTATCGTAGCACTACGTCCGAATTTCTTCTCCTCTGTACTGGTACCCTCTGTGTAATACAGCTCAACATACGGATCTGTCCGTGCAACATGAAGAAAGATAATGAAATATTTCATAAGTAAAATAATGCTTGATTTTGAAAAAAGTTTAAATTTAGTTTCATGTTTTACCTGTGGATCCAAGCTTATCCTTATCGGGTAAATTATTAGCAGATAACTTAAATTTTAATGTTGCTTTGTCTGGTACAACCACTGTTGTGGCTTGAGGTACAAGTAAAACACCTCCTGTTGTTGGAATCAACGGAACGGACCCGTGATGAACAACAGGAATAGTTTGGACTGGCTGCACAACGGGCACCGTTTGCTGAATTGGAGCTGGGGTTACTGGAACTGGATCAACCGAGCTGAGTATTAGGTATCTATAATGCATACATAAAAAATTTCATCAGTTTAGATTTTTCAACAAACAATTTTTACATCTTTACAACAAATACTTTAATAACCATATTATGCATTATTCGGAATAATATGTTCCCGCATTATTGTTCTTTGTACCCTTTCTTGTTCAAGTTTACATTTAAATGCTGATTTTTATCAACAAAGTCTGCTACATCCACGTATGCAATTCCAGCTTTATCATCTTCCCGAGCATTATCGTGGTCGTATACTTTAAAATGCCACCTCTAAAGTAACGGGAATGAATGACATAAGTTATTCAAAACTTAAAACTTGTACTTTCATTTGTGAAAGGATCAGTCCATTCAAACCTGTCGTTTGGCTCTGTCAAAATCAAACGTAAATTCATCTCCCCAATCTGGATTTTCTTGATCAGTCAAAGTGGATGTTCTTCCCAATTGAGTTTCTTCTTTGTTGCCTTCCTCCGTGTATGAAATTTCAACATAAGGGTCGATCTATGATGAACAGCACAAAAGCACCATGCATTTCTTTGGCTCATAATAACGCAGCGAAGAGAGAAAATTCTGTAAGTCTTACCGTCCCAATCGTGTCTTTGTCAGGAAGGTCCCTTGCAGAAATTTTGAATTTCAGTTTCATGGTGTCTATAGGCGCTGCATGAACTGTAGTTACAGTCGCAACCGCCACCAACAGTATTACTCTACTTTTATCCATTTCAAACAGAGCAATGACGAACAGACATACAATAAAAACTTTCTGAAGCAGCACAAGCAAACGTCTTCACAGGCTAATGAAGACTGGACGGCCGACAATGCCACAAAAGTTCTTTTATAACTGAAGGACAATGCTACCCAACTAACCCAACAGCATCATTGCGTCTATGTCTTCAATATGAGATTTTTTTTTGCCTGACAACAATAGCATCTTGAAGACTGCGAACTGCGACTGGTCACTGATTTCAATCTTGATTCATGGTATAAGATAAGTTAAGTTTTTATGACAGCATTACACCAACGCATTATTTCGTCTTGCTCATTTTGATATCCTTCCCATTATTCTTCCCGCAGCCTCCACAGAGACTTGTTTTAGATGCGCACATAAATCATGTCTTTCATGGTTATTATCCTATTTTCATGCTCATCTTCATCTTCGTATTGTACACCATGTGACATGACCATTTTTGTACCCATCATAAAAATATGTGGTTACCTCCGATTCCATCAAAGGTGCACAACATGAAAACAACAACACATTATTGTGTTGTTGAAACCTTGCCTGTCATAACCAGTACTATCTGTAAGTTTTTCTTTGTGCATTATTCTTAAAGCCATGCTACTTTAATTATTGTAATTATTTTGCTGAATGCATATTCCGGTTCAAGGTAAAATCCTGGCCCAACCTAAGATTTGTCAAGCAAGATTGCTCACACTAAATGGATTTCAGATTATGTATTTTGTGTAGCATCCTGAAAACATTACACGTATTTCAAATTGAGTTCCTGCTGATTTTTTTCTCTGAACAAATTTCCAGAACAAATCAGTTCCGTCTAAATTCTGAAGGGGAAGACGGTCATACTAGTTAAGTTGTATTGTATGGATAAAAGATTACGACAAGGATATGAATTCAAACCTCGAATTTAGAAAATCTTTTATAATATATCATTGCATAAGATATCTTTTTCTTATGGTTTTATTCAAGCAAGTGAGTTTTTTTCAAAACGGCGAATGTTTAGTACATTATGCTTCCGTAATTATAGTTCCGGGGTCAACAGAATTTATATTTTTTTCTACTTAGTTTTGAATTGTGATCTCTGAGTTCACCATGTAAGAAGCCCTTTACCGGTGCTGACATCTGTATAAGTACTAGTACGATACCGGTTAGATTGCCTTCGCAAAACAATTCTAATCCTTCATGTTCTCGACCAAAAAACTAGTAATGAGCTGAAATAAAAATGTAAATTGGATGTTTGCAATTTACCAGAAAAATCTAGTAGCATCAAGCGTCATCGTAATATTTGATCATCATTCATTACTACATTGTTTTGATAGCACTATTTGGCCTCGCCTCCCACCACCACCAGCAGTCAAAACAACATGTACATATAATACGCATGCATAAATATTGCATATCCATACCATGAACATCATCAAAGATAGTTCGTGGAAATGACCAATGTTTACCTCAAATCTTGTTATGCAAATACCTACGCTTCCAGTTAATTTGTCGTACAACTAGAATTTCCAGGAATTCTACGATCAGTTGAATACCACACAAGAGCAAGTGCGAGCTTAAAATTGTATTAATATGAACATATCTTTGTACATTACCTAGAATATAAGAAGTAGACGAAATAAATAAATGAAAGTTTGACGAAATAATGTTTGTTGTACAGTAGTGAATACTGTTTCTGGAAACTCATGCCTACTCTGCATTGCAGGAATCGCCTTCACTGTTGAAATTTATTTCGAAAATTTGTTACTGACGTGCATCTTACAGGAGTATTTTACAAAAGGGGCTCCCGTCCAGGACCTTGTCCGACACCAGGATTTTATATTTTGGTTTACTTTTTCTGTGTCTTTTTCAGTGTATCTGTTATGGGATTTTTCATTTTATGTGACAGCTTTTTATATTACTTTTTTTTCTATTTTATATTTTTATACAGTAATATATAGTCGCTGAGTCTATATAAAGATTTTTGCTTCTGGTTGGATTTGATCCTGAGAACCGAAGTGAATAAATTCATGTCTTTGGTTCTACTCCACGAACGGGCACTGTAGAATCCTATTAGAAATTACTCGTACACATTTTTGGGAAGAATAATATCGTTATTATGCTAGACCATGGTATAATCAATGCAAGCTACTACCTTCCATTCCATCACACAAGCTAGGTAAACTGCCTACAGATGTATAAAAAACAAAACAATATACGCAAGTGTTATGTGGAATGGGAATAGTGGGATGCATTATATGCAGATAGGAGCGTTAGTTGTGTATAAAATTCTGCAATGTGTTGGTTAAAAAGAGAAGAAGGGTTGAGATGACGTCTTGATCAGGTAGCAGGTAACTAACTCTTATAAAAAAAACTCATTCAATCCTTTTGCATTTAGATTCACAAGTAAAATCAGAGTGAGCGAGTGGAATTGGATAGAATAACATATTCATCTGCAACTGGTTAAATTCCACCACCACATTATCCATCAATGAACGCGAGTATATGAACATGACACAAGTTCTTTATTTAGATAGTGGAAAAAAGACCAGTCACTCACTATAATAAGCTCATACTTTAATAACTATAGGATGCAGCTGTATTATTGATCGCAGTGGTATTCCTACTGTGTAAACTAAATGGTAGCAATACTGATATTAATATTTATGTACAACTACGAGTAGTTGCTTAATAAACATAATAATTTTTTTTCATAGTCTTTTGCACATTGGTATTTTTACCCACAACCTGTAAGTCACAGGTCAATTTATCGAAAAATATTATCAGATATGAAACAAGATACAAAATAAGTTTGAGTTATAAAAAACTTTTTTTTGAGTTGCAAGCAACTGACTAAACTTTCAAATCATTCGTCATCCAATTTCATATTAATTCGTACGAAAAATATTATACATACAGAGACAGAGCTACATACTTACTTTATTTACACATTACTGAATTGCAAAAGACTTGCATAGTCTTTTTAGTCTTTATTATGCTGTCATTAATAAGTAATTGGATTGTTCTGTTATGCAATGCAGCATTATGAAGTCCAATTTGACATTTGAACTAATTTAAAGTATGACATCAACGATGAAATTCTAAAGCATTTAGCATAAATTATAAGTTGCAGTTTTTTGTCTTGTTTTTTCTTGTTTGTGTTGTTGTTGAAGCGACTCTTCATGCCAAACAACGACATAATCGATACAACTCAAATAAATGGATACTATTTTATGCGACGGCCCACTGTCTAGTACCTCCACCAGCATTATCGATGAAATGAAAATCTAAATTTTTCCTTGGCTTGAATATTCCCATATCAACGTTTTACATGCAATTTTCAATGAAAACTACAAAAAAAGCTCATGTTTTAAAAAACAATCCGCTCGTTATCGCGCTAGAAAACCAAAATTATGGACATTTCCATCTTTTTCTTTGCTCCTAAAAAGTAAAAATTCTGGAATTTTTCCTCCATCGAGTATTAATCCCTTTTAAAATTGTATCGTTTTACAGTAATTCAAGTCCAGCAGCAACATGCTGTCTCCAGAGAAAGTTGAAGAGAAAGAACCAGAGCTGAATTTGAATGTGACAGGGTGTCAGACTATCGGTTTTCCATTGCAAACGTCTTCCCCTTCTGTCGTAGAATTCAGTTCAGTAGAAGGCAGCGGTGATGGCGACCGTCAAACGGCAAAACTTATGCATGATCTCCTGTCTCCAATACACACTCCAGAAAAAAGACATGGAATAACCAGCAACACGGTAAAAACGCCATCTTCAAAGTCTCCCATACGCATGCCTGCGTTGCTTCTAGATAACTCTCTTGGAAAGAGTGCATTGGCATCGGAGAAGCAATCACCGTCTTTGGAACAAGAAATTTTGTTGTCCGAGAAAGTGTCAGGAATGGAGGAGGGTGAAGCAAGGAAGCTGCTTAGGAAAGTTTTAATGGACAACATTGCATTGCGCAAAGACTTAAAAACCAAAGAAAAGCACATTGCAGCTTATCAAAACCAAACGTTGGCAATTATGAGCTGGATATCAAGAAATGAAATCGACGCTGAAAAAAGTGGTCCTGCTTTTCCACAAGAGGAAAACGTCGAGTTGACTCCCCAAAAAACGTTTCGTAGTACCCAAGAAATTACAATAATGGAAGAAGAGAACGGGGTTACAAGGAGTCTGTCGTTTATCAATGGTGTTCCACTAGTTGTAATTGATAACCCATATTAATTTGACATTATGAGTTTGCACATACTAACGATTTTCATATTTGAATATGGCAATACTTTAGAGCTTGTAGCGTCCATTGACGTGGATCGCGAGTTACTCAAAGATCGTTTGATAAACGGTTACAATATGACCAACCAACTGCTCCTGGGTGCCGTTGCTGGATGGCTGAGTGCATTTTTCATTAAAAAATTTGGCAAATTTGCACTGACTGCTACCAGTGGGGGAATCGTTCTTTTGGTCTACACCGCAAGGAAAGGTTTCGTTAATGTTAATTATGAATCCATTTATCAAGAAATTTCCAAAATATGTGACAAAGACAACGCTTCAGTTCTTGAAAATTCCAAGAGCGAAGACGCTGATAAGAGCTTGACAGATAAAATAAAAGATGCGAATGGCTCCAACTATAATTTGTCCTTCAACAAAAGTGGAGATAACGGGGTTGGTGTGAATGCCAGCAACATTAAATCAACGGATGATCTGAATCAAATGTGTACTTATGATAAGCTAAAACAGGCAAAAAACTGGATCACCTCTCACACCTACTCAGTAGGAGGATTTGTATTGACCTTTATGTATCATATTATGTAATCATTTTCAAAC
>JAHZMZ010002667.1:0-15150 GCA_027743805.1 Lepidocyrtoides sp. E14 | reverse complement strand
GTCACTTAATAATTTAGTAGTACTTACTAGACTACTGCACAGACCAGGCACATACTGCATTACTATTATTATCATGCAAGTATTCTGCAAACATTTTTATTGGTTTTGACAGACAAAATTTATTTATTTGACTATTTTGATTGTTGAGAAGCTCCCATAAAAATAATTCAAACAAGCCATTCGCTTGTTTAGTTGGCTTGTTTCGCAGCTCTCATCGGCTTGATTACATTGTTATAAAGCTGAGATATTTATGGTGAAACTGAATTTATTATTTGACGTGAATTTGTTTTGATTCTCGTTATAATCAGGATGCGATTCAACAAAAAATGATAAAGTCTGAGACAGACGCGGAAGAGTGGAGATTGGAAGTAGAGCGCGTGCTTCCCCAACTGAAGATCACGGTCAAGTCAGGTATGTGCAATGCAATAATATATTATAATATAGATGTTGATTTGTGACATGTGCATTTAATTTTAAATTTTCCAAGAATATGCAAGAAGAAACATGCTTTGTAATTTGAAGGATTTCATGTAAATGATTCTTGCTGTAAATAATTTTACGTTTAAAATACATACTAGATGGACAAGATTGGCGTTGGCGACAGGAGCAAATGAAGAGTTATGTTGACGGTATCAAAGATGCTATTGATCAAATGGAGAAACCTTTGGAGAGGCTGGTTACCGAAGCCAAAAATGTGTCTGAGAAGGTAATCAGTAGAGAGAACTTCCTGAACACGCAATTCTCTCGTCAACTTGAAGATCTTCACGAGTCTCAGGTAAGTTGCGTCTTTAAAAAAGTACAGCCAACTTTTTTTTCTTTTTTTTTTGAATGTGACCTGTTTTGGCAATTTCGTTTTCATTAGAAAAAACTATCTCAACTCAAAGAGGTTCATCGTGAGCTGAGCAATAAAGTTGCGGAGAAAAATAAAACGCTGACGCATTTGAATGATGAGTTAGATCAAACTCGTCGTGAACTGGAAGAGCGCGGCACAATAATGGCTGATGGAGCTCCTGTAGTGAAAACTCGAAAAGCTCTCAGCGCTCTAAAGAAGGAACTCGGCGATATGGAAGTGGAAATTGGCGTAATGGAACACTGTCTTTTGAAAGCGATGCTGCAAGAACAAATGATACTTCGAGATCAAGCAAAAATTTAAATTTTCTAATTAATATGTGTGATGATAAAGTATATTTGTACATGTTATTTGATGCT
The DNA here is from genome assembly GCA_027743805.1 of Lepidocyrtoides sp. E14. NCBI lineage: Eukaryota > Metazoa > Arthropoda > Collembola > Entomobryomorpha > Entomobryidae > Lepidocyrtoides > Lepidocyrtoides sp. E14. The sequence goes on along the minus strand of JAHZMZ010002667.1, from coordinate 13,941 downwards.
TGTACTAGTTTCAACATTTTATTGTTCCTTCAAGAAAATATATTATAAGAATATGCAAACATGAAATATTTCATTATAAAGTTGGTACATTTTGTTGGAATCTTCATCGGTGCTTATACATGAAATACAAAAAATTTAATCTTTAGAGATGATTATTATAAAAAGCAAAAGAAGAAAAATTATTGTAAGTGATCACACACAAGTTATTTCACCTAGTTTTAATCGGAACTCGTAACTGTAATAGATGAAAATTAGAGGAAAAACACCAGTTTAAATAAATTACCACGTATAAAGATAATAAATTGTCTTCCTTAAAAAATCCACAAGAATATATAGCTTTCCTGATTTGTCCTCCTATCATGCATGCCTACCAAGGTTTACATTCTTTTAGCCAAATTTGGGTGCACGTGCAAATCATCGTGTATGTACCCTAGACCATTTTTTATTTATTATTAGCCAATTAACATAATCCAGTTTACTTCATTTTATTAAAAACAATGTGCACAGCTCAAGATGAAAAATGAGTGACATAACCTCTCGTAAAAACTCATAAGCCCATTTCATTTACATTTTTACTAACAGACATACTACCCAGTATGTTACGACTCGTAACTTATGAGTCGCAGTCACAAGCTACATTCCTAACAGAGAATTTTGGCACATGCTTCGCATGTAATACAAATCATGACAATTTAACCATCCCAGTCACTTTTGACACCTCTGTGCAACAATCCAATAGGTATTTTTCTGAAAATTTCGCCATCCGTTTAAAGATGATAGTGGTAGTGGTGGCAATACTCTCTAGACTAGAGTCTGTCTGTAATACTGTAGCAGCACAGCATCAACAACTAAACAGACTCAAACATGACAATATTTTATAACATGACAATTTTGACTTTTGGATATTTTAAACGTGACTCCATACATTGTATGGTAAATCAATTACAGCTTACAATATTTTTACAAAAAACAGTGGTACATTTTGTAGCTTGGTAAAGATCACACCTATAAAATTCCAAGAAGTACATTAGAGTATAGGGAGTAAAATGTAAAATAACAATTTTTTAATTTATTGTTACATCAAAGAGACTTCATGAATATTGTAAAAATTACCTACTGTATGACATGGGGGTAATTATCTTTAATTAGCAATATGTACCCTATTATCAACTTCTCATTTTAAAGCTCTTCCATTACATAACTGTAATGCCTTGTTCAAAAGTTCAAAAATTAAAAAAAAAACTTCGAACGACTAAGGACCTAATGAATGAAGATGATGGGTGCATGTGCATACATATTATACATATTAGATGATGCTGATGATGGCTGAAGCCAAGTGGGCAATAAATGACCAAGTGTTTTTTCTACTACTGACAGTTGATCATGTTTTGTACAAATTAACTATTACATACCTACTGGCCTAGGAAGAATTAGGGGGCACAGCCATGATTCTAAGATTCACATCTAAGATTTACCATGGAAAATTGCTGAAAACAATACATTTTCAGTACGGACGGCCATAAACCAAAACGTTGGTTACGTTAGTTTCTAAACTTTTCTAAACGTTGGTTACGTTAGTGATTTTATAGACAATTAAGGACTCCTACGATAGAAACTAACATAAGGAACGTCTTAGCGTCTGGCTAGACATCTTCCTGTGATTTTATAAAGGACTGTGCCCCCTAAGCAATGACAACCTGCATCTTGAAACCAAGGTAAATCATCCTTCTCCAAAGTGAAAACTTGCATTTTTCTGCTTTTGTTGTATAATTTACGGATGTCAATAATTGCCAAGCAGACAGACAGTGAGACAAGTATTTAATATTATTATGATTTATGAGACAAGTTAGTGTTCCATAAACCAAAACGTTGGTTACGTTAGTTTCTAAACTTTTCTAAACGTTGGTTACGTTAGTGATTTTATAGACAATTTAGGACTCCTACGATAGAAACTAACATAAGGAACGTCTTAGCGTCTGGCTAGACATCTTCCTGTGGTTTTATAAAGGGCTATGCCCCCTAATTCTTCTTAGGTCAGTACATACATACATTATACAGCAATGACAACCTGCATCTTGAAACCAAGGTAAATCATCCTCCTCCAAAGTGAAAACTTGCATTTTTCTGCTTTTATTGTATAATTTACGGATGTCAATAATTGCCAAGCAGACAGACAGTGAGACAAGTATTTAATATTATTATGATTTATGAGACAAGTTAGTGTGATGCATACTACCTACATATTACCTACGTGACTTTATAAATCCGAAAGTGATTTCATTTTTCATCATCGTGCATGTTCTATTTGACTCTCGGTAAATTCTATTGTAATTGAAAGTTTTACCTTGAAATCAAAAAGAGCACATTTTTTCATGCAATGAATATAACTCGAAGATACATAATGTAACCATAGATGTTTTCATTTCCTCTTTATCTGATTTCACCTTACTCTTATACCTCCACATAAGCAATTGCAATACAATAGACGTCGCCTATAATGGGTTACCTGTTACCTATTTATTACTCTTTTGTTTAGCTAATTTGAGATTTCTGGAGATAATAAGAATTCCTTTGCATGTGGTGGGGAAACAGTTGATAATCTCTGAAATATCCTGCTGCTGCCATTTGGCAACTTACCCCTATCATTGCAGTAGCCTGTCTGTAGTAGTGAAACACTACAAAACCACATAAAAGAGATGCCAAGTTGAATTTATTCTTCGTACCTGTTTGCATTATTTGCAAAGCAAAATCACAATATAGGTCAAAAATATGGGTTGAGCCTCAGGCTTGTGAAAGTATAAAATTTGAGTAAAGCTGGGTAACCACCCCTTTTCTTCATTTGAAAAGTCAATAAATTGGATTTTATAGAATCCTACAACATTGAATGTGTGGATGGGTGATCCGGATCTGGACGCCGTACGGACGGACGTTAGGAACGACCGTCTAGGGATCCCAAGGTTCACATTTTTTAACAACGGTTGTACACATGTCTGCAGAACCTTCCACGTGTTGGATTCCCATATTCTGCTATGTATATATCACGTGCACATTTTATGGGACCTCGATGTTTTGTGAGCCAGTACCCCCGCTGGGGAAAATTCTGCACGCATGCATTAGGCACTTTAGCTGGACTTTGCTGACAAGTGCAGGGTGAAAAAGTATCGCAATCGTGATGATAGAGAAACAATCTTTTACATAAATAATGGCAAACTTTTATCTATTTAAACAAGTTGTTAGTGGTTGGTTGGTGCTCTAATTCGTTTAGGTGAAATAAGAGACAAACATTTTTCAGACGCTCACTTGGAGGCTCATTTGGGCATACACTACTACTACAACAATATAGTCCCACCAAATCAAAAGTAGTCAAATGGTTCAATAAGTAGTTCAATATTCCAGCAGCCATCACCAGAAATGCATTCAATACCATAGCTCTGACTTGACTTTATCAATCAAGTGAAGCACAGAAAAATGTCTACCACAGCATTACCTTCCTTTTATTGATACAATTACACCATAACCTACTAAATACTACTAACTAATACTATACGTTGTATACAGGTACCAAGGTGGGCAAAGCTCTCACTCTTCCGTTTTTGATATGGAATAACTACAATTTCCTGTCCTTTGAAAACAGATATTGCACATTGCATTGTCAAATTTTATTTATAGCGATAATTTTTTTGGATCTAGAAAATAGATGTGTAAGTATTATCTGTACTCTGAATTCTGACGAATGTAAGAGTAGGAATAATGTGCGTAACTTCATTATCTACATTAAATGTCAAAATGAACATTTTAGTTCTTGTTGTTACAATGCTTCAGAATCAGTAACGATTTCAAAACCTTTAACCATCATCATAATTCATTATCTTTTCTTTTCTACCATTCTTTCGTTGCTTGCAGTTGCATCAATGTCACAATGCATACGTACTACAATAACTACAATCCCTGTATTTCTTTTCAATCGCCAATTCAACAATCGAAAAATTTTCTTATTACAAAATACAAAATGCTTTTTAAATATTTCGAATTGTAATTGTGCAGTTTTTTTGTAATCGAATCAGTCAGGAGAGAAGAGATGGTTGGACAGTTACAATCTAAAACAACAAAAGCCTTTCTTACAAAGCCCAACGCAATGTAGCAAAAAAATCAAATCTTTAATTTCAATCTCTCATCATTGAATGATCATTCAACCAACTTTTGCATTTTATGAAGTTGCACAGCCAGTTTTTTGAGCCTGTTGTCACCTAGCGTTGCAGGATTTGAAGGAGTCAGAGTCAACGGCGCTTCTGAAAGAAAATGCTCACACGGTCGAGAGTTTGCAATGTCGAGTTTCGAGATGCCATAATCATACCATAATACAAATCTATACAGGATTACAATGCATGCCTATGCGATTTGCATGTTGATGCTTAAATAAAATGGTTATAGTAATAATGACACAGTAGTAGTGGTGTGCAACAAAGTTTTGGGAATATTCTGAGATCACAATTTGATGATGATCAAATTACGCACAGTACACTTAACCAAGAAGCAATCACGGAAACCAAAATCATAAGTTTTTTTACTTCACTGTTTTTCTACCTTTTATATTTTGTAGAAAAATGGGTTCTTATGCAATCATGCATGCATAATAGGGATGTACATAAGTAGTAACTTTAAAGAGCTACACAAATTTATGCCTTCTCTAGTTTAATGACATGCCATGCTATTTGTAATTATAAATCCATCAAAAAACAGCAATAAAAACGGTTAACTAATACATACCTACGCAAATTCCAATGCCAATGTAGCCGTACCATTAATGGTAAATTATAGTGTCTCTTTAAGGTCTATGTCCTGACATTTTTTCAGGATACCAGCCAAAAATTATTAAAACGACACAAACTTATTTCTTTTTCATTACAGTTTATCTACTGTTGTTATTGTATCGTTTGTAGTTTCGCTATGTGTTATTATGAAATTGTGAAATAAGTAGTAAAGGTGACAATGGTAATGAAATTCCTAATTCCTTGTGTGAGTCTGTTACGCATAAATTTGGACAAAATTGAATAATTATTCTTGCGTGTCAAATAGATACTCAGCCTGTGGTATCGCATTACAAATGTTTATCTCTGCCAAGTGCATATACTTTTAAAGTTCAAATATAATTAATTACACCACAAGTTCAGGTAAAACCTGCAATTTTTTCTTCGGTGTCCAATCAATTTTGACCTGTCATGATTATTGTCGCAATTCAAGTACTCATAAATTTGATACAGAGCGCAAAATGCAAATAATATTGTAATATCAAACTAATTCCACTGTTATCTCCTGTCATCCTGGAAACGACGAACGCCAATTCATTTCAACAAATAGAAATGGTCCATTTGGTAATATTATTTTTCATGCAAATGTGCCAACAACGTCCGAACGTCCTAAATCATAATTCATTAGCAAAACATGAGAATGACATAGCTGACCCATAACGATTATATCTTGCTGACTCATTATTATGCTGCCTCCTTCTAGGATTTCCCATGAATTCAAGCAGCTTCTTCACAATATCGTACATGTGTGCATCTTTCATAAATATTCATTTTTATCCGACCTTAGCCTGCAACAAGGTCATCGCAGTATTTGTTAAAAAATGAAATTTTTGTGCATCACCACTTCAGGGAAAAGGATAGGTAAGCCAACTTACACCAACTTAAAATGCAATACTGCCAATAGTGACAATGCGAAAAGGAATTTTTATACATCAGGATACATAATACTTATTCTTTGGACCAGAACGTCAGTTTTAGTGACTAATGCCCTAATAGATTAGTCTGCGGAATATTATGCCACTTTAAAACATGCAAATGCATGCAGAGTTATTTCACAAACTTTCAAGGGAAAAATCAAAAATTTATGACTCTATCCCGATTAAGTTGAGTCATTCTTTTATCAAGTAACCACACAGTACCAAAACATTCCAGCCTGGGATCACTAACGTATGCAGAAATAATTATGCAAATAAAACAACCCATTTTAGTACCATCCCACGTATTTCCACTACCTTTGAACGAAATCACAAGTCCTCTAGGAAAAAATAAAAAGTGGAAATGGAAACTGCTACGTATTTTTTGTACAACAACAGGCATTACATTTTTGTAAATGGTTATTGTTGCATTAAGACAAAATGCAAACGCTCCGATGATACCATAATAAAATTTTACTTAAAAAGAACCTGAACCTGTTATCCTTGACCTGATCTTCCCAACGACACCCTTCCCTTTGTCATCTTTCCTCAACGAAACACATCGCAACCTCATATACTCATGCTCATGTACTATCGTAGTACTGCTATGCACTTTTTTTTAACATGAAACAGAAACACTACGACAACAACAAATCCTCTCGTGAATCAGTTACCATTAGTAACTTACCAAAAAAAGCTACCAATTGCACCTTACCTGTCACTTCTTGAAAGCATGTTTCATTTGGGTAAAATGAATTGTAGGCAAAGCATCAAAAAAAAATATTCAAGAGCAACAGGAGCAGTAGTAGTAAGTACCCAACCATTGGAAACAGAAAATCATTTCACTCTCCTTTATGCTGATTTGCTGATGCTCCCTTTTCCGGCCCACGAACGTACGTATCCCTAGCTAGCAAATTGTTTAACATGACATCACACAAAAGCCACAAAAGGCTAAAAAAAAACTAGGTGCCTAATTTTTTTGGCTTTCCCAGACAAACGCCACACGTAACAGATACCTTCAGCACTTTGCAGAGACTTGACTTTTGTGGTAAGCTATACAGATGTTTGTGGGATGAGTACACACACGTATGTTTGATGATGCTGACGATAATGGGGGCATAACCATAAAATCATAGGTATGTTATTTTTAATTTTGTGATTATGAATTAGCATTGCCGTTTGTTTTAATAATCGATTAAGCCAAAAAAATAATTTGGCCACCTATATATTTTTTGGTGCTACTAACGGCATTATACCAGATAAAAATGACACCAATAATCATCAATAATTCTTATGCACAAAAATTAAATAACATGCATGTACGCAACCTTTGCTTATCCAAGATATACAACATACGTATAAACAAAATACATAATTGGTATGTTCAAGTCTTTTTGATTTGTGGGTTTTTTGTACGCTAAAAATCCAGTTTCCACATTTTACGCACATATTCAAGTGTACTAGTAATTTGTAATCTATCGTTCTGCATTTTCAAGACAAGTTCTTTCAGCTTGCAATCGCATCCATGAAGCTACTGAAAGTAAGAATGCCTTACTTAAGGCCAAGGCTACAAAGGACGTCTTCTTCTTCTCCTTTCTTTGTGCCACCTCATATTCACATATTTACGTGACATTCATTATTCATGAAAGAACTACCGGTGGTGGTGGATGATGGTGGTTCCTTTATAACAGTTTGCTTTTGCCACGAACCTGAACTTGTTGTTTTTTACGATAATACTAATCAAACTCTATGGATATTTAATGTGCCTTGCTCTTCTGCCAATTATGCACAAAAATTTCATTTGGCCAGTAGATGACATGGACATGGATGGAGTAAGAAGACATGGACTAAAATGGTATGTTTAGGTCAGGCCAACCAAAATTCATTTTGCTGACTTCATCAACAAATTATCATCAAACGGTTGCTGATTTGAGAGTCAATTTTTAAGAAGGATTTGCATAAACATTAACAACATTAACATTATTACCTACTTATAGTCTACAAATTGTAGTCCTGTGGAAATTTATGCGAAGGTAGCTCTTCAAAATAAGCCTGAAATAGATATTTTTTATTCGCATGTGTACCCATGTGCCATTTTCTTTACGTTTTGCTTCCAACAAAATGCAAATGACAAGTGACCAACCAATAAACTAAAGTGTCATACTCATCATATACTTTTGTAAATAATGCAGTTTGTTCTGCTTGTGTTATCCAATCGAGCAACTACAATACAAAACGTCATCATGCGTAACACCAATCGAAGTTCAAATGCTACTCAATTCCTTATGATATGATGATGCATACATGAGCTCATCTTCCATTGTCAAATAGTAAAATATGCTCAATTCATCCTCAATTACTTCATTCATCTTGTCATTATTTACTACCTACAAGTTGCTACTGCTGCTCGTTGAGTAGTTTAACACATAAAAAACAACAAATAATAACTAAGGTCAATAAAAACCTTGATATTTTCCCTTGCGTGCTCGGTCAGTCATTCATCCTGCCTCCCATAATTATTCCATTTGAATAACAGCACCACCAACCAAACTTCCAGCGAATAGTACCGCTCAAAATGTATGCGAATATCATTCTTTATTACTTCTTGTAATACCGAATTTAATTGTAACTTACCTGCAATTAAAAAAATACAATAGTATTTTTTTACTTTATACATGATAGTACATTTGCATTCTAGAGAACATGGCAGAATAAGCTACAATAATGTTTTACAACAGACAAATGTCAACATGCTAATTCCTTCAAAGTTTCTTTGTCAAAATGTTAAACGAGCAAGTTACTTTTTATTCGTAAATACACACATACATCTAGTATGTATATTATTATTGTGAATGGGTACATATTATATCGCGAAACTATTATTATGAAAGAATGAAAGAGGATGTTTTACGAGTCTTATTATTTGTTGTGTACAAAGCAAAGGAATGTGGACACGGAAGATGGAAGTCATTCAAGTGGAAAGCGGTGTTTTAGTATCTGGGCTTATTTTCTTATTATTAAAAAACGAACCAAAATATTTCATTCATTCGCAGACTTAATACACATGTAGTTTTTTTAGTGACGTGTGTGTAGTGTGTAAGTACAACATTTTGTAGTTAGAACACCAACCAAAATCATGCGGTGGGCGCATGACAAGTACACTGTCATAAAAAACAAAAGAAAATTGAAACATTTTTCAAGATAAAACATGCCTACCTCCCTGTCGAGCTGTCGCCACCACAACAGCCACAGATAAAACCAACAACAAGCTTTTTCCACCACACAGCTACAACTAACCATCACCAAAGGCAAAAAAGCTATAAAACCACAAGAAAATTTGCATTTCCGGATTAAAATGGAAATCGTCATATATTATGTTTATGCCAGTGTCTGTCTCTTCTTCTCACTCAAACACTACTTTGCACTCTGCCGTACAATGTCGTGATTCAATCCCACACGGTACACGGAAAAAAACTAAATTCATAGAGAGAAAAAACATGATGTGAATGTCTGAATGTAACATGCATAATCACAGCAGAGCATTTCTCGACAGTTCAGAGTTTAAAATCTCTTGGCAGTTGGTCTTTTCCTTTCCTTCCTTTCTATGTACCATGCTTCTTTCTGCTAACGTGCAACAATAAAAAAAAATCCCACCATGTCCAAACCAAACACAGAAATCAATAAAAATGCAAATCAATTCTTTTCAAAAAAAAGTTTACTCCTCATTATCTACATCGACTCATCATCATCATCATTATCGCCAGGTCAGCAAGAATCAAATATCCATCAATCTAATCAACCTGAACATTTAAGTCATAGCGTTCATTCAACCAAGTAAAAAACGTGCTATAACTATACCGAACAAGCTGAATCGTAAATATATTGCTTCTGTTACCGTTGCCATTGATTAACGTAGTCCAAAATCAACTAAAAAAATACTATTGCTTGAGTAAATGTTGAAAGGAAAGAGGAAGGAACAATACAGTACGTCTCAGCATTGAATGTATCCTCATTCCATATTGTATGCAGCTACAAGAAATGACAAAGAAAAACAAACCTTTTCTGTAATAGTACTAATAATCTCCATATCCAATCTATCTACCTATGAATTACATATTATATCTTAGTTTTACTAAAATTCTTACTCTATCGAGTCTGTCTTTGCAGAAAAGACAGGTATACGCTAACTAACAAAAATGTGTACACAACGGAACTTAACCTAGCTCCAATCCTGCTTCATATACAGTATCCTGTATTTTACAGTAATACTAAACTTTTGTTTAGATCTTTCACCAAGTCCGGGACTAAGAAAGTTTTTTTTTTCAGTCGGGCTAGGTGAATGTATGGGTACGCATACGATACAAAATATTTTAATTCATCTCTAGGAGCTAACTGTGTGAGTGTCCTCCTCTTATTCTGAGCATTGGTTCTGGGAATAATGTAAGTGAATTTCTTCATACTACAAAGTACTATAGGTGGCCGGACCAAGTGTGAATTGTACTACCTGGAAAAATCAGGCAAACAACATACAAGCATGGGACTAATATTCGACCACTAGTTGCATTGTATGGTGGGGTATGAAACGAAACAAGCCCTAGACAGTAGTGAAGAGGAAGGGAACGAAATAAGGCCCTACCTGCACTGAGCAGGTAAAGTGAATGAAACACGGCCTGCATAATAATTTTATGCAGCATAATTGCATTGAAGCATCTTCTTCAGTAGGAGTTTTGGCTTCTTCAGTAGAAGAGAGTGAGGATTTTACTCTTGCAGTAATGTTTGTAATATGCATTACTGTGAACTGAATGGTGCATAATTGCAAGTCGGCGTTCCTTACCTGCCCTATCTGACTCGCATTCTTTTTTTATAAAGGTGAATAAAGTGCATCATTTATTTATACTAACCCTATCCGTTTGTTCAATATTTTTCCGCAAAGATGATGAAAGACGTCAGTCAATCATTATCAGTTGCCGGACCGAGTACTTTTTCTGCGGAAGTGAGAGGAAATGGTGTAGCAGAAGAGTGGGAGGACTACACAATGGATCGGGATAGGCGACTCGCGCGTCGTGAAATCGCAAATGACAGGAGACGAATTCAAAGTGCCAATGTCGGATTTCATACAATGATGGTCTTGCCACCTCAGGATGGTCAAAGGATGAGCAAGGTAAGAATTTCAGTATATATTTTTTTTAAAGTCTCCAATGCCTTTGTGATGTGTCTGTGTGTGCCGTGGACGTGTGAATTAATATTGTGATGATAGGAATATCGGACGTGCATCAATGTATAAATTTTTATCAATGAGAAAGAAGGAAAATGCGAATAATATTCCTATCATAGGTTTTATCATTCAATGGTCATCAACATAATTGCATTTACCGATGTATGCTTTTGTGTATTAGTAAAGATCAAATAGAAAAATCAACACTCTATATTTACAACTACATACATACATCGCAAAGCCATCAGTCAGCATCTTCATTATCTCACCTTGAACTCAAATCCTAAATTTGGTAGTAACGGTTTAAAGACTAAATGGCTATATAGAAGCGCCATCCCCCAGGATTATCATTGTCGCCATAATCGTGAACAAGATGCACTTTTTATAGTGTAAATTTTATATATAAAATTACATACGAGCATGCTTTGACTTGGAAAATGAAAGATGTTGAAGTATTATGTTACCGTGTCATGTTTGTCTATTATTTAATCTAATCATCATCATCATCCGCATATTAGGTAGGTACTTTTGTAGTAACCAACAAATACAAACAATTATTGGTAGATAGTTTGGTTGTTTGCTTTCAAAATATCTAATAATAACTCTCCTTTCAAATTTTTTGACGTCGCAGTCTACACCATCACCGCCACTGCCGCCTACAGGGTGGCCTGGTATGATCAACACATTCCCTTGGTTGTTAATTTAGAAGTTTTGTATTATCATATTATGTCTAATTTTTCATTTAACTTTTTACATTGAAGAATCACTTTAAAAAGGTTCGAGGAGAACTCTGCGTGCTGGCTACAACTAGATAATGTTAATTCGCTATACTTATATAATTCAATGTTAACGCATTTTACTAAGACACAAGGGGAAAACAGCCATCAAATAAAACTGTCAATTCAATGAACATAATACCAAACATGGAACGCTCAAGTGAAACTGTCTCTATGTAATATTGAATAAAGTCATGCAGATCAGTTGTCATTTTTGACCATTTATAAGGTTAAAAATAGAGAGACAAAAAGATCAACGTTCAATAAAGACGCTGCGACAATGTTTTGCACTAACGAAAAATTGTTTGCTCGCTTGTTTGACTGTATGTAATGCGAAACATTGTTTAGAAGAAAAACGGATTGAAAAAGGTCATGACATTTTTATTATTGCATTGAAATTGAAAATGAAATGAATTCATTAGTAAAATGTTTGCAAAAGCGTATAATATGTGGGATGTAGTACAACATAGTTGCAGTGTACTAGGTGCACGTGCATCAGGTGCCAGTAGTATACTAATAAAATCATTAATAGTAAAAAATTAAAACACTCTTTTACTCTGAATAAGTGTATAGTGATGGCAAAGTTGCGTGTATTTACAGCGATGGTGAAAATAAACCTAATAATAACAGCAATATATATTATATGATTATTATTGTGCGATTATAAATAATCTACAAACAACCTAGAGGAGTCCGTCTCGCAGTGCCTATATAAACATGCTCTACTTTTTCCAAAAATGTATTCAACAATGAACTTTTAGTAAGGTTATAAATGTGATCATTTTCAGGATAAAAAAATGTTACATGATAAAAGATGATAAGACAAGTGCCAAATGCCGCCATAAACCCATAAAAATTGTATCATTATCATAGCATCTTATGTTAAAGTGATTGTATCTCTCTCTTACAGATTTCTATTTAAAGTTCAAAATGAATTGATAAAGTATTAGTGATAAATAAGGAGCAAAGGAGTATACGAGTTTAGAACATGTACCTACATAATAATTCACATTATTTTCTCTTCAGTCCATTCGCGTGTTGGTGCTTATTTTAAGCACCTACAAGCAATCGCTATTATCATTAATAAAAACACCAACGCACGTTATTATTATTATTAGCTGCGCTGATAAACGGTTGCGAAGGCAATTGTCCTATTACACTTTTCAGTAAACAAAATGCCCTTTGTATTTGTGAAAGTGAAAAACTTAAAAAAAGGCTAAGACGCATTGCATTACTTCCATTTCCATTTTTATGTAACAATGCAACCACTTATATTTACAGCTACAAATATCCCACTGCATAGATCATTTACAGACTTAATTGTAGAGTAAACTTGTGCCGTTACATTATTATGCCACCGCAAATGATTATCGCCTTCACTATATCACCGCTTGCTCGCCACACCGGTATCATTACGTCGCCTCATTCATAAACATACATGGCGGAAATACACATACGATGTGAAGACAGAAGACCACAAAAATATTCATTTACAAAGCAGTAATAATCATCGTTTTAAAGTATTTAGTAACAACATGCTCGAATAATTTGTCTAAAAATAAAAAAAGACTGTTTTTGTTTTTGCTCTTATACACACGCGTAATTTTGCTATTATGCTTACGCAATACTAATGTTACATGTTTACTGCATTACAATTACAACTATTTACGTAATCATGTATTTCCACTTTACAACACTTTCGCATATCACGAGTAGGTTTACAAGAAAAAAATCAAGTGTTCCAAGGTTTTAATTAATTGACCACCGGAACAATAAAGATTGATCTTGCATGCATTCAATATGACAATTAGAGAGGAGAGCTACAAACTCTGTTCGAACCAACAACAGTCAAACGGCTCTCTATTTCAAAGATAATAGTTGCATATATCCCCAGATTCAAAAAACTGTTTTAATGTCTTTTGCTGCCCGTGTAACAGAAGATGGTAAGATAGTTTTCATTGAATTGAAACATAAAAATCTTATACATATTGTACGGAACATAGGACAGAGCTTGGGTTTCAAATGCCCAAAAAACGAGACTTGATGAGAAATTAGATGCGAATGCGATTTATCGTTAAAAGTATATGTATATTCCCACTTTCAATCTCGAAACAAATATTTTTACGAAAAGCATGCATTTGAGTGTGTATATTATTGAAAATTGGAATACATATTGACAACACGAACTTTTTAATCGCCATTTTAACTTTTGCTTTCGTCAGCTTTGT
>JAHZMZ010002666.1:0-17896 GCA_027743805.1 Lepidocyrtoides sp. E14 | reverse complement strand
TTTGCACGAGAAGCTGCATCTGTGTCATGCTCCAGGTTTGAAATGAGCACACGAGGAGAAGTTAACTTACTTTGGTGGAGTACTCTTTTCCAGCAACTGTCTATGTAAAGCTGATCTTAGCCTACCATACTCTTTGCTCTATGCATAGGTACTTATATTATGGAATATACATGGGCACATGGGAAAGGTAGAAAATTTTACTATATTTCACACAGCAGAGAACATTCAAACGTATTTGAAACAAAGATAAAGATTTTCATTTTATAATGGACCATTTCTACTTTCTCTTAAACTGAGCAAGTTTGATGGAATGCTGTGCTGAGCAGCAGAAGCGAACTTGAATAGAGAGAGAGAGAGAGAGAGAGAGCGCTGCTTCTTTCACAGCTATTTGCCTACTTTTTTTTCGGGAGAAGTTGGTGAGTGGAGTACAAGTACCTTTTACTATGATTTTCTCTCTGCTCGTGTAAGTAAGCAAGGGAAAGTCACCTTTATCATCTTTTCCTTTTGCTCTGCGTGTTTGCTCTACATTGGGAATGTGCACAACTTGTTTTTACCAAGAGTCCTTCCGACTGAAGAATGAAAGTGGGAGAGAATTTTTTCCGACTATATGCCTGCCATGCATTCCCTAAAAGAGATACTGTTGTAAGACTCTATCTTAAACTCTCTGTCACAACTTTCACCATCTTATAGCTCTCATACTGATAGCACATTTAAGGACAACATAGTATTTGGTTTTGGAAGCAAGAAACTTGGCGTAGGCCCTTATGGACTTGCTGCTATCTTATTCAGTATGTGAGTACTGAAGGCTGTAAGTGGATGGCGTGTACATTATATATGTATCATGTGCGGAGTGCCGACTCAATCCGGGGGAAGCTTCGTCGTGTGGGTCCCGTTGAGCAGCAGACACTCGTTTATTTTCTCTCTCTCTCATTTCTAGTCAGTACCAATTCGACTTAGCATGAATCCACAGTTCACTCGTCACAGCCTAAAAAACTGGCTGGGAAATTTGCTCTGAAAGAGGTGGAAAGCACATTTTCATCACAGAAAAGTTCACGGCGGTGTACTACTATCTATACATTACGTGGGAAAGTAGAACGGTCATATGAGCAGAAGAAAGGGAAAGCACATTTCTTTGTCCGGACGTTCTTTTTGAGTTGTAAATAGTTATGGTTCGCACACAAACACATACGTACACTAAGGTGGTTATCATTATTATGCATATGACCAGCGTAGCATAACATCATATTTTTAAGTGGAAGCAGTGGAGCAATAACACAAGCTAGCTGGGTAGAAAACGAGGTTAATATATTCTGAGCTGGTGTGTGTGTGTTTACCGCTTGTGCTGTGTGTCCTTCCATATCAAAATTCTCCCTTTACCTGTCATCACACCAGTAAATATCATTGTGAGGGCAAAACGGAGAAAGGATGGATTGACAACAAATTATGGAGGAGCAGTCACAACAACAACAGGAAAAGGATAGTAAAACATTACAGGGAAATATTGACGGCGGAGGTGGTAAAGAAAATAGTAGTGCTGGTGGCGGAGAAGAAGCAAGTGGTAAAAGTGAAATTTCTGTAAAAGAGTCATTAGCAAGCAGTAGTGGAAGCAAGTCTGCCAGTAAAACTAGTAGCGACACCAGAGAAAGCAGCAGTGCTACTACTGAGAAGCCAATTCATCCGAGTGAGTCTGATTTAAAAAAGTCAAGAAAGGATGACGGTAGTAATCCTACTGACTATACTGGGTCTCGTACTTCTGGTGACCCAGGACCTAGCTCACGCACGAAAGATAATCATGACCCAAGTGGGAAAGAGAAGGAGAGCTTTCCTAGCCTCTTTATCTCCCACGCTTCAATAAATATCAGTGGATCCAATCCTGATATTTCTGAATCGGAAAAGTTGAAGATTAGTTGCAGAGAAAGTGGTGGTGGTGCTGGTGCTGGGGGGGATTGTGCGAGTAAAACAGACTTGGATAGTGGGAATATTCCTCAACGCGTTGTTGTTCATAGAGTTTGCAGTGACAGTCGAATAGGGGAAGGTGAGGGATTCCACTCATCCAAATTATTGACATTTTATGCAGCAGATGGAAACCTAACAAATTCCTTGAAGGCATTAGGGCTCAGTTTTAATAACACAACTGGAAGTAGAAGTGGTTCCATTAAAAGTAACAGCAAAAATAAGCAAAAGCATGAGGGGACTGGGAGTTTAAATGGGAAAGACAGTGGACAGGAGAAAGAGAAATGTAGTGGGACTCATAGTAAGAGTAATAATAACAGTGTTGGTCGTAGTGTAGGATCTGGAAACTCTATTAAACCGAGAACCCAAGCGGTAAATATAGGTACCGAGCCTAGGGCTGCTGCGGTAAGTGGAGGTGGTGGAGCTGCTGGTGAGACTGCAGGAGAAAGACGGAGTAGTGGTGGTGGCGGTAGCAGTAGTGTTGCGAGTGGAAATAGTAACGGTAATAAGCATGGAATAGATCTCCTTCCGACGATAGAGCAGTCGGTGAGCGAGCACACAAAAACTGAGCATCCTTCCACAAGCGAAGGTGAAGAGACTCTAACTGAGGACGTTGTTGACGATGACGAGGAGCTTTTGGATGAATATGATGAGCCTAATGAAAATCTGGACTGTCAATTAGATTTTGATGCAGCTGTAACGGAACTCTTGTTAAGACCGGAAGCAACGGATTCCATCTGCTATAAAGACTCAGCCACATGGACGGCAGAGGACGATATGCCCAGTCCATTAAGTGATTTTAGTCCTGTAGCAAGTCCAAGACGCAAAAAGGAACGAAATAATATTTACCGGGAATTGGAAAGAGATACTGCTGCTGGTGCAGAAGTAAACGCTAGTGCTTCAGGGCATTCGCATAATAGCCTGCTGGAGCAATATCATCAGTATTTACTGGAACAGCAGCAGCAGCAGCAACAACAACATAATAAACAGTCGCAGGCTCATATAAGACACAGTAATCGGGGTGGAAGTGGAAGTAAAAGTGGAGGGAGCGGTGGAAGTTTAAGTAGTCATCATCACTCTCACTCTGCAGAATATAAGCAACAGCATAATCCGAATTCGTCCATTGTGGGCATTCATCAAGGTAATTTAAAGTCTCATTCACAGTCCCATGTGCTTCACAGTTTCTTCCCAACTTCTCTCGAGAGAGGCAAAACTATATGAAAATGTCCCTGCTACACAGGGCGAGTTGGAAACATTAGAAATACTGCTGGCAAGTGGTGGTAGTGGAGACAGTAATTATCCACCCTCGGGTGGTTCTGGTTCAGGCGGTGGAGCCAGTAACACAACAGCTAGCACTTCGAATACCTCCGGAACATCTGGTCAATCCCACAATCACTCCCATAAAAGCTCCTCAAACCACGGTAATAATTTGAATAATAACCATACTAGTAATAACAACAGTCATCATCTTCATAGCCATCATCATCGTAGTAGCCAACACCAAGCACCGCACCATCAACACCAGCAACAACAAACCTCACATCATCAAACACATCACCACCACCATAATCACCACCTTTTTCCTCAAGGTTATGTCCATGGACAGCACAGTCACAGCGCCAACAATCTAAACGCATCCAACACAGGCAATTCTTCCGAGCAGTTATTTTCTGTATCAGATTTCCTGGGTCCTGGTGGAGGTCTTTCTGTCGGTGGAAACAACAACGGTGGTCCGCCTAGTCGAACGTCGTGGGCAGATAGCGGCAGGGAAAGTCTGAGTTTTGACGGTGAAAACAATAATTCGACGGGAAGTACCAGGAATTTGCTGCTGATTCCTCCTCCTCCTCCGCCCCCCATTAATTACCTTGCTAGTACTTCTGCAGCTGCAGCACACTCCACTTTTGGAGGAAGCGGTGGTGGTAATTCTGCTTCCATGATGCATTCCTCACACCATTCACAGCACCTTGGTGGGGGAAACAAGCATTCCTCTTCGGGTCACCATTCTCATCATCACAGCAGTAGAGATCATCATCATCATCATACCCATTCCCAAATGTCTTCCGACTCCCCTTCGCACACTCACCAAACACATCGCGACACAAGGAGAAGTCGAAGAGAGCGGTTGGTACGACAGAAACATGCCATTAACGATGAAACCTTGTTTCCACCAAATGGTGGTGATAAAGCACATGGAGGGATGGTGGACGCAGGGACAAGTTTTATGGCTGCTCCATCTCCTCGGCGTGGTGGCACTAATGGAGGGATTTTACCCGGTAGCATGCAAGCATCCAACTTTATCACTGCGGCCGCTTCTCCAATAAACCTTCAAAGGCACCCACCCGCCTCACAAATCATGTTACAGGAAAATAAGAAAAATGGTCCACTGATTGCTTGTGAGAGTCCTTACGGGATTATGGCTGGGGGCACAGGCACAGTTGGCACTGCTGAATGGGCATATCCGGAAACTTTTGGAGACAACTTTAGACGACCCACCAACAAGTCTCATTTAACTGGAAACATTCTCCGAACTCGAAGTCCTCAACGAGGACGAATCGGAGGAGGTGTTGGTGGTGCATGTAAAGGCAGCAACAATTCATCTTTTGATTACGGTGAGCTTCCTTCGCATCAAATGTTCCCGAAACGGCATTTACTCACAAGTCGACAGTTCTCTGGTCATCGTGGCTACTCGCCTGCTGGTGGCAGTGGTACTATGCAAAATAACGGTGGTATAAATGCTGGAGGTGCTGTAGGTCTTTGTCCTCCAACTGGTTTTCAACCAATGCAACATCGTTCGTTTCCCGCTGGTGTGTTTAGGTGAGTTTCTCATTCTTTTTATGTTTCATTCCTCCATTTTACTATCTTTCTCATCTCGAAGGACGAAGAAGGATTTTCATGTTTCGTATCTTGCGTTTCATCATCAAATGTTTCATATATCATTGGGATTGGGATGGATAATAATATAATATCCACTTGTATGTTGTATACAAGATACATATTATATGTTTTCAATCTCTGTGATTCAACCAGCTACTAAAACATACAAATAAGTGTATAACGTATTGTTGTATATGTACAAATATTTCTGAAAAATATGTTTTAGCAATTTACTTTGCTTGCTCAATTCCATCCGAACCCAAAGTACTTTAATCTGCTTTATTTTTCCGTGAAAGAAATTTTTATGACATTCCGCCATATTGTCCTTGTGCTCTGTTCCAAAATGGATGTTTACCGTGCCGTGAGTACGCACACAATATGATAAAAATACTCCAATGCTCGTTTTCTCGTTGTTCAACAAAATTGCAGACATGGCATAACGACTGTCTTTGTCGCTTAATAATAATAATATGCGATGTGACAATAGGCTTTTTATTCGATTTAAAGCATTGCAAGCAATGTCTCTATTCTTTCTCCATTTATTTCCAACTTTTTAAAAAGATTTTGTATTTTCCATCGTTTCTACTTGAAAAAAATACTGCAACCGATCGCACGGATAGTCTGCTCAGAGATACGAAAAAATTTAGTAAATTTTATTTGCTTTGAAAATGCAAGACTTGTATACTGGACTATTATTGGCATGAGCTACTCGAACAGTATAAGAATAATAACGGAACTGTTCTCTGTATAAAACCGTTCGATTTCACATTATAATACAATACGCATGCATCATCACAACAAAAGGGCTTTCTTCAAAACATGGAAAACACAAAAATAGCACAGCAATAAAATAAAAATGAAGTTTGAATTGAAATCTGCTGAAATATATATATGATATGTTTACTCGATATGTATGCAGAATTGCCCGCATAAAAACTTTTTGTATGTACGTAATAAGCAAAAGCCCATGCCTTCAGTCTAGTTTTGCATCCGTTATACCACCTAATTACGGGTATGCAATGTATTCGATAACCTCGCTAATTTACCGGGGAATTTACGAATTCTTTGCAGGATGATGAAGGAAGTGTATTTTTAGGCAAAATTGTCATCCGACTATCCGGTAAATATAAAAGATTGTTTGTAAACAGATATATTTAAGGATAAGCATTTGCACAAGCAAATATTTTTCTTCATTTTGTCAGAATTTGCACACCCGTTTTGTGTATGATTATTATGTCACAGAAGGTGGGTATGGTATAGGTACATGTAAATACGCGACATTTTTTCATCTCTGAGATAGGAAGTATGGTTGTGCTGTGCTTGTTTATCTTTGACTTGCTTTTCGTTTAGATAAATATAATACACGTACATTCAAAAACACGCCATCATCACAGCTTTATTTATCTCCAGAGATCAGCAATTTTTCCATCATAACGACATAACGCAGTACATTTTGTTACGTAAGCAAACATATTTTAGCATACATGAAAAAAGTCCAAAAAAAAAGCAGCAGCATCCAATTTTCCATCTTCACTACCAACCAGCATAATGCATGTACCTATGTAGGTATGTATTATTGCGGAAACAGGAAGATTGAAACACACCTTCAGTTTTATTTCCCATCATATTCTCCCTGCTGTTTACTCCCACACATAAAATACTAACAGGCATCATATCATTCTCATCTCAGACAACATGCACTGCTACGCACAAAACCGATTTTATTTCTTTTCCGGCAGCAACGCAAAAGAGTCCTTTTGTACGTTGTAATGGTTGGAAGAAAACTTGTTTATTGTACTTTTCTAAATAATGCAAAAAACGAGCAGTGGTGAAGGTAGATAGACGTGTAAAAAGTAATAATGCTGTACCTATATCCGGTGCGAACAGGGCTTTTGCAAAACGACTTCAAGACTCTGTGTGTGTGTGCGAATGATGTTGGTGGAATTACAAGAGCAAAAAGAAAAGATGAAGCAGTCGGGGAAACTATAAATTTTAAGCATGTGGCAGTGGTTAAGCAAAAGAAATACTGAGCGACCTATATAAGCATAATGGCTATGAATTGTGAGCTCAGAGTCGAGTAGTGGTAAAGAAGAATACAGCAGACTTATAAAACCAAGTTGAATGAATTTTTGAAAGTTACGAGTTGTACAGCTCACACTGCACTGCTTATTTCCTGCCATTAGAAAACTATGTAGTTGTAAGTGGTTATTTCCTAGCTTTCCTTTATGCTGCGAATTGGTCATTAATCAAAAAACCTCATTTTCGTTTAAAAGAAAGAAGTATCCATAAACTTTCAAGGGGCAGAAATGGGAATCTTGGGATTTGATTCCGGCTTTTTTTATCTAAAATAGAGTATGAGGAAGAGAAGCTGTAACGGTAAATGAATTTTCACAGCATACGGCCAACAATGTTTACTTATATAACGTACATTTAACGAGTTTTGTGTGGGCAGTTGGCAGCTGCTTACAAGTTACATACAGAACAAAATAGCAATATATTCGCGTGTCCGTGTGTGTAAATAATACTTCATGTTAAATATTGGTTAAAGCGTTTCATAACATAAAAAATATGTACGCAAAGTTCGTCTACTCCAAGTAAGTTGAGCACATACATTATACTAAACAGCTTATAATGAATATTTAATGAGTAATGGAATGTATGCATAATGCTATAATGTAAATGGAAACTCTCAGTGGCTTACATACGTGGCTTCTGTATTGAATTACTTATTTAAAGTGAATAAAGTACTTGCTCAAAGTAGAGGGACGCAATTCGTAGAGCTCCAGCTTTTACGCGGAAGTACATTATGCATACTCCATCACTTCCTGCTAACACTACAGTACGCAAACTAGTTATTTTAGACTCTAAAATTTAGACTTTTATCATCTTTTTTTTATTGTAAACTTGAAGTATTCTTTTCCTTCTTCGATGAATACATTTTTACGTACTTACATTCAGATAGGGTTTAGGTTTATAGGATTATAATATATGAATTTATTGTACCTGATTGGAATGCTAAAAAACGACTGGAATGAGTGAAAGCTCCGCCCATCTTATATCCAAGAGAAAGCTTTGAGGAATTGGCGGAAGAAGAAAAAATATTTAAGACAGGAAAAAATTCTTTTGTGTAGATGTATAGGCTACAAAACGAAAAAAAAATCACAAGTTGCTCACGTAAAATATTACTATAAATCCCATATGATGTCTATATCAAAGTTGAGAATCCCTTGGAGTATCGGTTGACTGATCCCGTTCTTATTCTTTCGGCGGTCTCTCGTTCATCGGCCTTTCACCGAAAGTGAAAATCTGTGTGCTTGCTTACAACCCTCATCCTATTCACTAATATATTTTTTGTGTGAAGTGAAAAATGTGAAGATTTTTTTATGCATTCATTATGGTTCATATTACCTATCCCATTGTATGTAGTAGGTATTTTCATTAAGCGCATCTACATATGAATAGGACGTATAACTCTATACGACTGCAGCAACGTGAAACTATCTATTATGCAAATTGGAAACGAAACAGCAAGAAATTGCGTAGTTCTATTCTCTGTTTCAGGAATTGTAAAACATAAAAGCTTAAATGGATACAGTAGTAGCGTAAGATTACCAAGAGATGAAACAGAAGGAAAAAAAAAGAAATGCTGAAGTGAAAGCCTCTTCTTTGTTCTCGTTCATCATTTCGTTACTTTCCACTTGATAGTACGCTCCAAAATAATAATGATTATTATAGTACAATGCCTCATAATATGTGAAATGTGAAGTAGCTGATACCTTTATCAAAAATATTTTTCGAGGAATGTGAAACTTAATGTAGCATGTGTGTATATATTCTTGTATTGTAAAAATACAAGATATGAAATACTATTATGCATACATAAGTGACGGTATGAAAAGGATGTACATTGTAACACAAGTTTATTATTCTCTCTGATTAGCAAGTGAAGTTTGATGACAATAATGACGCTCTCACTCACTCACTGACGATTTGAGCTTTCTCTTGGAATGAACTTGTTGGAAAAGGTCTCTATCTTCCTATCTATCAGTCAAACCCGACATAAGTTTGTCAAATAAGGAAGCTTCAATTAAAAGTAGCAGTCTCTAATGAAGGGAACCACTCAAAACTGTTAGTACTTCATTTGAGTTTTCATCTCCAGAAAATGTCTCTATCTACAATGATAATGAGGATGTCCTTTCTCCGAATGAAAATGAAAAGCCATTCAATTTGATATTCAGTTCCTTTCACTTTGCGACATTGTATGGAAAAGCGAATTTTCGAACGCACAGAGTAACCATTCTTCTACACTTACTTGTACATTTAAAGAACAAGCAAGCATGTTGAATCAGGTTTATTGCTTTACAACTTTTCAAAATGGGACATTCTCTATTTCGTACGCATAATGTTGAAGAGAAAACCTGTAACTTTCCCTTGTTTATCCCATTTCTTGTTTCTCGTTATTTCCTCTAATCCAAAACGAGACGGAAACTATACTTGTCTCATTTAGTGCACTGCACGTGTTTTCACTTACATTTTCCTGGTTCGTGCCTGTTTTTTGTTGTAAAAATTAAGAGTGTTGTCCATTCTTAGAGTCAGAAAATACACAGTGCATAAAGGGGCGCAGCCGGATATGTAATCTTGCCATCGAAGCATACAACATTTCTACAACAGGTAAGTTGAAGTCATCATCGTGTTATATAGCACAGACATAAAAGTTTAAATACGATCGTCACAATAAAGATACGCTTCTGAAAATAATATGTTTATCTCTTGAAAGCCTATGAGGAGCCGTTCGAAAAAGAAAAGAAAATGTTAAAAAGAGAGTGTTGCTGGTAAAGCAGCATTTCTTTTTCCGTAGAGTAGTATAATTTTTTGCTGACTCTGTCTCTTCAGGATAATGAAATGACAATGATGAGGGCGGCGGCGGCGGCAGCGTTTGTACTTTCAACAAGCAAATGCAAAAGCTGCTAAAATATATGCAGGGTAACACCTCGACTAAAGTTGGATACGCCTTACACATGCTATATTGAGCTTACTTCTAGATATGTCTTACTGCATGAAAAGGATCCTTTCAGTTCGTTATGTGAACCCACTTGAAAATCGTTTTTAATGGTGATGTCTGCACATACTAAAGTTTTGTGTGTATTTACAAGACCTAGACTTTTGCAAAGCCCTTTTCTTGCGTGCGTTTGAATCTTTGAATACAACCTCATCAGTGTACTCTGCTTCGTGCTGGTTCCCTGAAGTGGTGGCACTCAGAGTCTCTACGCAGCACTTCCTGTTTGATAGGTGATTGGTAAAAAATATATCTACTTCGATCTTTGGTAACACACAACAGCAGACGCATTTTCCCTGTATGGTAGTATGTATGCGTTTTATGCCCTATGAATTTTTACGCCTTCTTTTATTCATTGGGAACTTCCAACCTTGGTTTAAGAACAATACGTGTTCGTTTTAGAATTTCGTTTTCATGAATATGAGAAGTTATTCTGGCTCTGAGCACTTCCAGTTTCCGTTTGTGTTACGCATTTTTAGACGCTCGTGTACTAAAATGAAATTTTGTACAGAATTTAAAAATAGGGAAGGAGATTGCATTTGCAATATACGTCGGGTATGACCGTGAAAGTGAAAAGTGTATACATTGAGGAGGAGAAAGTTTTCCTCCTTGCGTCGTTAAATGTAAAAGAACTGATGTGGTGATCAGTAGAGAGTGCAGTATAGCCTTGAAGTCCTTTGAGAAGAACGAACACGCCATCATTTTGTTGAATCTAGGAAAAAACATGGAACATTCATTTATTTCTAACACTGGGACTCGTATATAGATACCTATATAAACTTTACTCTTCTAGAACTCAGTAAAAGAGGGTCAAAATTAACAAAGTATTTTGAAATATGTTTTTAAAAATTGGATATTTAGTGATCAGGTTTAAAATTAATTTCCTAATATATCTCTAGTATTTCGCTCATTTATTTATTTACATTTCCGCAGGCTAAACATACTTTAGAACTTTTTCATATTTAATTGTTGAAATTTACAAATAAATGAATGAAAACTGTGTCTATAGGTTTAAAAATACAAATTGATTTCTTTAGTACAAATTACCGAACCCTTTAGTATGTTTTATGAAAACATGCGACATAATATTATGTACATTTAACTCAAATGTACTCTTTATTATGCTGTAGACGAAAATCTCTGTTTGTGACCAATTCGAAGCAATTTTAATGTTGTGTTTTATTGTCCATTTGGATATTTGATGAGATCATAAAGTTAACCTTCACATTCTTCTAACGCAGTCATCCTAGGAAAATTTACTATCCTCTAATGTGCTCTTTTAGCAATATTATACGTATCTCTCCTTCATTTAGCAATTTGTACTAATACAATACATATGTGCTTTGTACATTTACCGCAACTGTAGTAATTTAGTTCATAACTTTCCAGCTATTCGTGTTGCGACTTGCGATTCTCTCCTTTTGGTTGCAGTTACGCGCAGATAATGCGTCTAAACCTTAGGAAAGGAACATTTGTATATAAAAGCTACCTATTAAATATAAACCGTTACCGACAATTTAGTGTGCCCTTTCAATGCTTAACAAGATTAGTTTGTTATATAGTGGTGGAATAAAATGAGTCAACGGGTTCATTAATGTCGAGCAAATGTTTATAGAACTGTAAAGAGCCCATCAAAAAGATGGTTGTCCTTGGTTTACTTACCACAACCCTGCAGATGGTTCATATTCCCATTCCACCATGAAATTGTGCACAGTAACATTGCTTATTGCTCATTCTACCAAGTATATATACGCAACATCACATGAACTTACTACACTGTCACAAGTATATTGTTGATCTACTTACTGGAGGGGGAAACAATAGAACACATTTTTTATTGTTTATTTTGTCGACTGTTGCTATTACTTTCTCTTGGCTTAAGGAGGATATGTACAGAAAAATACTGCTAACCACAGTATATTTCTTAAAGTATGCATACTATAATGTGGTATATTATGCGTTGTTGTATATTATCGTTATTGTTTGTTATTTTTGAGTCTTTCTATCATTCTTCCAGGAGAAATAAGCATATTCCCCATTTTTCCCGAGTATGTGGGCGTAAGTAGTAAGTATGATTATGTGATGCCATATAGTATGCTTATTTGCGTGCATAAATCATACTGAATGGCTTAATAAGAAATCCCCCAATAAATGTGTCCAAAAAGTTAGTACATTATCTTAATAGACATCAGTTTAGATAATGAGCTTTTGAGTATACAAACCAGGCACGAATTCACAGACTGAGAACAAATAGTGACGCAACCTTCAATGTCATTCATATTTTTTCTTACATGATAAACACAGCAGGGGACAAGCTCTTCTTAATTCGTTCCTTGATTAAAACAGCAGCGGGAAATACTTTTTTTATCAATAAACGCAGTTTTTTGGCTGTACTTGGAGTACTTACTACATAGACCATTTTTACGTGATATTGGCAATGGCAAAGAGAAAGAAAAAAAATTGATTTATTAACGCTTGTAGAAAGAAAGATAAAACCGAGCTCTCCAGCAAAACCATGCACGCTACGCTACATTGCTACATGTTACATGGCTTAATATTTAAATGTATTTTTTGTCTTGTGTAAAGTATAAAAAACGGAAATTGCCAAAAAAAGGAGAAGGGAAATAGCAGTATTTTAGTACATGTCTTGTCAGTACAACGACGTGTGACAAACTTGGATAAGTTTGGATTTAAGCTGAAAATGCCTTGAGAGAAAGTTGCAAAGAGAAAAATCCCTGCTCAAGGCAATCAAACATGCTACATAGTTTTCTCTTTCTCCTCCTTCATCACGAAATAATACTGTCAATAAACATGTCACTCACTCTGTTAGAGTAAACTTGCCATCCAAAGAGTAGAAACGAAGATAAAATCACAAAAAGTGACATTTGTGCTTGCATGCTGTTTCTGACATGACATGACTAATTTGAATACCATTGTGCGTCACAATCACAAATGAAATTTAGTAAGGTATGGTGTATATTGGTATATTGCTGCTGTCTAGCTATAATGAAACAGTAATTTCAACATGGTTGCCAGAATGCACAAAAGGGACCGAGAAGAGGATTTTGGATTTTTTTTTTGCTTAGGTATGCTCAATTTGAAGGGATAAACGCTGAATATATCAAACTTGGGTAGAAACTCCTGCGAAAGCAATCAGCATAAGGCGAAAGTGAAAGTAGAGGAACTGAGAAAGAAAACATTTCTATTTTTGGAGATACTAAAAACGTTTATTCATCTGTGGTTTCCTTTTGGCATTGATCAATATCTTTGCCTGGGGAAGCTGGAAAACCCACTAAAATTTTACGTTTAATCTGCAACATGGCAGACTCAAAAGATCAAGCACCATTGTCTCTTGCACTACTACTGCGCGTAGGCCTGTGTGTGCGTAAGAACTGTACCAATTTGGACAGACAAGCAGGGAATATGAAAACATTTGAAAAATATCATAATAATGAAAGAATTCACTACAAATGATTCCAATGGAATTATTCCATCCACCACCAGTTTCTCACTAAAACCTGTTTGCAAAGTAGGCAATGTTAACCGTCTTTTTGTTTTAGGGAAGAAGGAAGAAAGCTTTAGAAAGTAGGAGGAATGTGATGCACACCAGCTGCTAAAAGTTAAACTTTTAGGCAGGTTTGCTTGTCCTAGCTTGCTTGCTTGCTTTGCCATGAAGTTTCCTACTTATTATTACTACCATTTTTTTGCTTTCCTTTTTCCACTACATAATTTCCTCTTCCATGAGTACCTACTATTTCTTGAGTCAACACACTGTATCTACACACAGGAGAACGATGTGTGCGAGTGTAGCCCTTGCACTGTTACAGGTCTCCTTCACAGCCACAATCCATTTTCTTTCCTGTTTGCCCTGAACAAATGTATTGCAATATACAATCTCTCTGTATGGTATATCTACCTACACACATTTTACCAATTCCCATGATGTCTACAGCAAAATGGGGCACTGTGTCCGTAATCCATATTGATGCACGAGCACAACTTTAGCACATTGTCGCTTATAACAGACTATGTGTGCGCCTAAGCGATATATTATAGAAATGCCTCGACCGCTTTGACAAAAGTCTCACCGTTACCAGGATTTTTGTCAGGTTCACAAAATAATCCTTCTCTGTGAATCTTTTCGTTTGAGCGTCTTCTCTTTTTTTTGCTTTATCCTTTTATAACGTACACCGACGTCAGTAGAACTAGCACAGTGTCGTCATAAAAGCAAAAAAAAATATCTGAAAAATAAATACGCAGGCAAGGAGGGACTCGCTATGCCAAGAAAGAATATATTGGTGTAAAAATGTGAGCATGTCGCGGTCGTGTGTTTATGTGACTACTGAAGCTTGCACATCGCATTAGGGTTTCAAATGTGGTTACTAGTCTTAAAATAGAATGGATTTTAAGAAGAATAAAAGAGTGTCTTGCTTACTTACTTTAGTTACTGAACTGTCTTCAATTTTTTTTCCTTTCACCATCAGCCTCCAAGTCTGTTTCTTAGTCTGCTGCTTCTTTTCTCTTCAAGTTTATCTCTCGTGAAATTCTTTGCTTTTATTCACGATACAATGCAATAAAAGAAAGTAAAGAGGAGGAATCTTATGAACAGAAAGTAAGTAGAAAAGCATATGTTCTTCTCACAGAACCATTTTTTTCTTTTGACTATAAAATATGGGAGATGAGATCCGGTTAAGGAATAAAGTTTGAAAAGGACTTTTTCATCGCGTTATTGTACACTTTTGTGATTGTTTACAGCCTTTTTGAATGTGCAATATTACCACTACTTCCAGCAATTCTCTTTCATAACAACAACATGACCGTTAAGTAACAACATGATAATGTCGTATATGCGGTTTCTGGCTGTAAATTATACAACAGTAATCATTGTAGTCGGTCTGATGTATATCCCCAACTTAACCCTTTTAAAAAGTAGAATTCTTCACATCTTTATCATCATCGCCATTATCCCCCTTTTAATCACGATTGTGTTTTGCTCACTACTGTGAAATAAAAAGAGTGAAAGTCGTTTACTTGAAGTTTCTATCGTATGTAGCCTCTATTTAGCAGACAGTCCACATGTCATACTGCGAAATAGGTAAGCATATCTATCCACAGCCTGCACACAGAGTGCTGAAAGAAAAGTAGCTTGGCTTGTTCGGAGAAGTGAAGAGAAAGAAAGGTATTAGCTTTGGTGGAGTGAATTGAAGAAGATGGTGGAGGGCGAACAAAACAGATAACTTGTTTGTGTTCTCATAACTCGACATCGACAAAAAAATTCTGATTACTTTAACCACACACTCGACTCTGGTGGTGGTGGTGGTGAATTTTTAGATATAAATACATACAGTATACTGTACTAACTTTCCTTGGCAGAACTTTTCTGAAATGAAAGTGCCATTACTATATTGCATGGCACGGGGTTTTCAACGCTTACTCAGAATTGGGGAGAAAGGCACGATCGGCATTGAAGAGAAAGATTGTTTTAAGCTTTGTACAGCAGGCATGATGTGCCCACGCTGGTCTTTCAAAACATGATGAAAATAATACTGCTGATGTAGTAGTAACAGTGGTGATGGTAGTGGTGGTGAAAGAAAAAGGTGCATACATGCTTTCACTACAACTCCAAAGAAAGAAAAACTTTCAATGACGCTATCATTTTCTACTAAAAAGTTCAATATTGTATTTCTTCACATTCCTTTCCAATGGCAGAGGGTACAGGCACAGCTACAGAGTGGTTTGTACGTTACCCGTTTCAGCTCATCCCTAGTACGCCTTGAACGAAATGTAAAGAAAGGAACGTAAACTTATAAACCACATATTTTCACAATAACCAACTTATCAGCGTCAGACTGCATATCCTCTGGCACGCCTTATATTTTTCAGTGGCCTGAAGTGGGACTTTTTCGAATGAAAGCTGAAGTATGTATATGATATGCCAAAAGATTAGATAGGTAAGGCATATAACATGTTATGCAGTATTTTTGTACATTTTATTTGCAAAACGTGTTTCGTACACAATCTCAACAAAAAATGATTTCAATTTGTTGGCCACAAACTTTTTAATTTTTTTGAATGGTCTCCTGTGTATCATACAGCTCAATATATACGATATGAGTATTTTTAAATGACACGCCATATACTTTGTCGTATTCTTTCGTCTACTTTCAAAGAGTTTAATCCGACCACGCAACTTTTATGCTCAGAAGGTATTATTATGCCATTTTCCACTCTACTTGCGTATGCTACTACATCTATCCAAAGCTCTCCTTGTAAAACGAAGATAAAAGAATGAAAGAAGAAGAAAGGGAAAAGGAAAGTTGACATAGGAGAAAAAAAATATTAAAACACGTGAAAAAGCAGCATACTCGTATCAAGAATCCAGACTTCCAGACCAAAGAAAAATTACACGGGCTATGTGTGTAAACATGATTTTTATACTACCTAGATACATATACGCACACATTCCTCTCCTTTTTTTTGTTTAAAAGTCTAAAAACGAATCGTGTACACATAGTAAACCTACCTACTGAATGAGAAAAGATGACACGATGCGATGAGACAAAAACTGTAACACTACTAGAACAGGAACAGTTACGGAGAAGCGTTTTCCTTTCTCCACTATTTATGCCCAGATAAACACTGAGCATTTTTGTTTTATGAGGTTCTTACTTGAAGATAATACACTTTGAGTAAGACAGCAGTCTGTACATTTGTATTATGTTCATATACATATTATATATGCGTAGATGCACATATGCATACAATATCTACTACTACAGCTACACTTTTTTTGTCAAGGGACAAAAAATTATATCCAGAACAGAGCAAACAAGTAAAGTAAATGCAAACGAGACGACGAACGAATAGAATACAAAAAAAAAACAGAACAAGCCTTCATTCATTCAAGTCATACTTTTTTTTCGGGAACATGATGATAATATCAGAGTTTTTGTCCAGGCGTTCATAAGAGGAACATTAACTCAGCGGGTTTCAGCACCATGTCGAAACTCCCTGGAGTCACAACAGTTTTTGCAGCTGAGACTAGGTCTATTTTACTAAATACTACATACAATTTTATGCATTGTTGGTCCGAGTTCAACCAACTCTTTTTCAGCAAGAGAAATTTATACGTACAGCTGTGTAGATAAAGAACGAGCGTGAACATGAAGAAATACAGCTTGACTGTGTTTTTTATACTACAACTGTCATTTTAAGTTAACCGAGGCTGTGTTTTTTTACATTTAATTTCCATTTAGTGTACTTTAGAACGATCCACTACTGAAGCAATCTTTCAAGCAATATTAATTCCACGTTTATTTTGGAAGTGAAACCCAATTGAGTATATCATTGTTTTGCAGCCCACTACTATCATGAAAATCTATATGATTTAGTAGAAGCAGACATATATATACATATTTTGCATTGTGTGATGTCCTTCAGATACAATTCTTTTTACTCTTGCTCTGTACTTAGCTTGATTAAAATCATGGCAAAAAAAGCAACTTTTTCTCCCTTTATTATCGCTGAACAACGGCTCAACTTTCAATAGCAATTTTTCTGTGAAAAACAACACCAAGTTTTGAAAGTAAATTGGCGATGTTGATGATGATAAGTGCCTACTCGTTCCTTTGTATTTTTTGTGAGTACATTTATATATGTATGGTCTCTCATTAGAGAGAAATAACTTTCCAGTTAGAACTCGTTCAGCTGATGGAATGGGCAGGGCTGTTTGCTGGTAAATGATGATGATGTTTTTGTAAGTAATGCTAATGTAGTAGTATCCAATGTAATGATCCTGATGTTGTTGATGACGAGAATATGATGGAATTGAAATGAGATAAATTGCGAATAAAAAGGCAGCTGTTGTTGTTGTTGTTGTTTTGGTTGCTGCTACTGTAAAGATCTAAATCCACAAAACGGAGAAAAAACAGTGCTGATACTGCAGTCGTAAAAGACCCAATCTACTCCTATTTACATAAAGACCCAGACAATAAACACAGATTCAACATTCTC
>JAHZMZ010002665.1:0-16753 GCA_027743805.1 Lepidocyrtoides sp. E14 | reverse complement strand
CCTATTATAATGTACCGTTTTTCCATACATCTAAAAGTTCATTTAAAAGTTACAAGAAAAAATCTACAGTCTACTAGTTTACGACTTGATGTTCCGAAATATTTTACTGTGTTTATGCAGTGCTTCTTATTCTTCTTGTTAAACTATGCTATTTCAATTTTTGAAGAAAAAAAACTTCCGTATGCATATGATTGCTATTAGATCATCATGGCACTAGCTATATGTACTCATTCTACTACAGAACAGAGAGAATCAAGAATAAGAAGGGAACGAGATGAAAAGAAAGAAAGAAGACGAGGAGAAAAAAGTAAGTAAGCAAGCAAAAGTATTTAAGAATAAAAAGTAGTAGCCGTATAGAAGTTGTAGTAGTAGATAATATGCAATTATAGTTGATCCAGGTGATTTTTCTCGAAATGTTATTATTATTACATGTTACTACGTTACACGTGTCTATTCAACAAATTTTCACACTGGAGCTGAGCTGATGACGATGGAGCAGAATAGATACCGTTTGTATTTCAACTTTAACACAACGGTAAATTTTGCCATGGCATTTGATGCAATGAGTCTACATGGAATCATATATTCTACATAGATTTTTATCAATTAAAACTTCTCATCGTCTTGTGCTGTTAAAAACTCATGATGATGATGATGATGATATAACTTTAGAAGCATCCAGATGGATTGCTGTTATACTTATTGCATGCGTGAGTAAATGGTAAAATTAATGAGTACATACATACATTCCATCTTTACCATCGAATAATGCTGTGCTACCTTGCCTACCACAATAAACAGGTATTACAAATAATATTTTCCTCTTGGCATTTGCCCCTCTTTCTATTCCTTTTTTACTACGATAAGATGTACTACAAATAAATGAGGTCTAGTAAGCATGGCAGGCTGCCATAAGCCACGCATCAAGGAATCTCTATTCTATCTGATTTATTATTTTGCCAAAAACACAACATTTTTTTTGTGCATAAATGCATCCAGACCTAGATAAACCATTCTCTTGTTATCCAGCACATCCAATAAATTTTGTTTCGTTAACAAAAGCTTATCTTAATTGATACTCATGTTCCTTGTACCATGTATTATATATATATGTACCACTATGTAAATGGAACAGCAGACAAACAGATCAGATCATCAGCTCAGCCAGCGTCGTCGTCAGCATCAACATTTATAAAAGAAAATATTATGTAGGTAAGTAATAAATAAAAAATAACATGAAGATGCTTCTAGTCGCCTTGACGACCAATTTATGCGTGAAAAAAAAAATAAAAAAGGAAAGAAAAACGGGAAAAAGTGTGCGAGCATCTTACTTTATTTACCTCCATGACTTAAAGTATTATTCTTATTCAATAATTCCTTCTACATCCACAAATATAAGCTTTAAAACCAGTAAATTTCCTAAAAATCCATTCAATCAAGTCTACCTACTAATTTGTAGTGTGATATGAATTTTTTCTTCTTAAATTACTATTTTGACTAAAATGAATCTTGTTTGATTATTTATTGTAATATATGTATGTTTTACGTTATATTTTTCCCATTTTTGCTACTTATGTATAATATATGTATTTCGTATTCGTATAATAATAGGAATCTATTTTACTATCGACTAATAATTATTTTATTTATAGTAATAATAATAATAATAATAATGACTATTTGGAGATTTTTTAAAATGATGCTTAAAAATAAAAAAGCTAATTTTATAATTACTATTTTATTTTGTAATGGAAGGGTTGACAATGCCTTCATTTCCAGCATCTTGATTTCATTATTATTAATGCTATTAAACATTTTTTCTTGGTTTAAAATCGAAGAATGAGAGAGTTTAGGTTAAACTTTATTATATATTTACATTTCCTACTTACTTATCACTCAGCATGATGATGATGATGATAAGCATGCACTCAATTACCTACCTAAATCTATCAATATAATATTTTGGTGTCTGCGCTTTTTGTTTGTCTGCGACTTTTTTTCTTTTCCTTGAATTCATTTTCCTCTCCCAAAATATTTTTTATGCTATGACCATGACAGTATATAGTATGATGAGAGATGATATTAATAAAATGTATATTTTTACGTATGTATGTATGGCAATCATCATCATTCTACATCCACAGCAGAATATTTTTTTTTCTTCCAACGTGATATTGTTAATATGAGATACATTTTTTTTTCTTGTTGTACATTAATATTTTTAATGGATTGTGCTTTTTCTCTTCTCTTTATTGACGTGTGTATACTTAATTTATGATATTTCCCAACAACCAAATAAAAATACATACATACATACATAATATTTTACCCATGATAAAAAAAATGAAACGGATCGGTTGGGGTGGAAAAAGACGTAAGAAATAATAAAAAGAGTTTCTAGAATAGTAAATAATAATAATTATAATAAAAGAAGAGAAAAATATATATTATACGGTTTTTATTCTTCGGTGGTGGTAGTGATGATGATGATGAAGGTGGATGGTGTAGCGATACGCAAAAGGGGTTGAAGGAAAATGACAAAGACGATGAAGAAAAGAAGAGCGAGGTAGCTATGTATGTGATGTGATGCGATACTCGGATTTTGTTTCGTTACGATAGCTCGCTCTCAGGATCCGGGGAAATTGGGACTGATGGTGGTGGATGGAGCTCTCTGCTTACGAGATATTGCGACGACTTGGGGCCTGGCCTGCTAATGCTGTACAAATTCATCGTTCTATTTGGTCTATTTCTATTGTATGTATATACACGGGTGGGAAACCATCCTTCATTAATATCTCTCGTTTTCGTAAGTCCGACTATTTGATTTTTTTTTCTTTCATTTTTTGTGCGTTTTTACTGCAAACTGTAAAGAGATCAAAACAGGTAGACAAAAAAAATTATTATTATTTTTTGGTAAATGATGTTTGCTTTAAATAGCAATAAAAAGATAAGTGTGGTGGTAGAGAGAGAGAGAGAGCTAAGCAGATAAGCGTTTTTGAGTATGAATGTCTGTGTTTTAATATTTCCGCGTATGTGTGTCAGTTGTCCATTATCTTTCATAAAAACATCAGTTTGGCAAAATAAGCCTGTGGCAAAAAGTATGTACCTACCTACCACAACGGAGGAAAAATAGGAAAGGAATGAGGTGGGATTTTTGGATGGTTTTATCTAAATTAGGTGCTCAATCACAAGCCTTATTTTTTTTACAAATTACACTTTTGTTTGATTATCAAAATGATCAGGGTTTGGTGGTGATGTCCCATGTCAAGAACGTTCATTCGACTTTGACAATACGAAAAAAAATTACAGGTGATTCCAATGTTTGTCTACCCTTGACTTTGATTGAACAAGCTAATTAAAATGCTTACATGATAACATTGATTAGAATATCAAATGTCGGTAAATGGTGAGTAAAATTTTTAACTGACACGAGCAACAGAATCCTTCAATCTGAGTAAATGCACAAATTAATTATAATTGTTTGCCACAATAAGATTTGGTCGGTCAGTGGCTGTAATAAAAATGATTGGGTAAAGAAAAATCTGCACTTTTAAACGATACTCAAATTTTACTTTTCAATACAAATGCTTGGAATTTATCCACAAATTAAATTTTATTTAGTTAAGGGAGTATAGAAAACAAATGAGCTAATGATGGCAAATAAAAAAAATTCTAAACTAACGATAAGTGACATTTGATATTAGAAAGGAAAAAAAGATGAGGGGAAAAGGCAAATAAGCAAAAAAAAAATCTCGTTTTAGTTTGTCACATGGCTTAACATGCTTTTATTTCCCCTTCAGCAAGCAAAACTCAATAGATTTCCAGTGAACATGCCAAATGAAGAAGAAGAAGAAGAACAAGAAAAACACTTGTGCATAGGAAATGATCCCAAACAGCAATGTTTACAGAGTATACATATCTTGTATTTTTTATAATGAAGTTCTTAGCTACTTCCGAGACAAGGGAATGAACAGAAAAAAAAACTTATCCCTTTTCTTTTCGTCTAACAATCATTCCTAGTAAATGCCTAACTACCAGTTGCTCTCATCTATTCTTCTTTTCTTTACAAAAAGTTGTAAAAACTACAACAAAACGAATTACTGCAGCTTCAACTCCTTATGCAAATTGAATTTTTACTCCAAGAAGAGTAAAATAAAATAAAAACATCAAGAAAAAAGGGAAAGGTCTAATTAGCAGATATAAAAATATAATAATAATAGCTAAGATGACATTATGTATGAAGCAATGAAGCTTAACTATTCAGTCAGGTAGACAGATAGATGAGAGAGCGAGAGAAAAAACAAGTTTCGTCATAATGTTTTTCTTCTTCTTCTTCTTCTTTTTTTTGTCAGACAGGCAAAAGAAGCGGAAGCGAGTTTTAATTTGAAAAAAAATAGTGAGAGCACAACTTACTGGATGCCATTTTGAACATGGTGATGTTGGAAAGTCTCAAGATGCTTGTTGAACGCTTTGTCCACGTTTTTGAGCTTTTTGTGAGACGAGCTGGCGCTTGAACTGGGTCCATGCCCGTGACCACCATGATGGTGATGATGATGATGATGTCCATTCACATGGTGACCATTTGCCCCACCGTGAGCATGCATAGGTTTCCCGTTAAATGTTAAACTTCCATTTTTCACAATGAGACCATTCGGCTCACCCCCTGGAAGGGTTGCAGGGGTGAGATGATGATGAAGATTGTACGCGTTTGGACTATAGCCTTGAGAACCTCCACCACCGCCGCCTGTACTGCTACTTGAGCTTGTGCTGCTGGGGGAGGTGACGCTGCTTAGACTGTTGGAGGAATATGGACCATAACCTCCCGTGGGATCTCCTGATGACGTTACAGCGTTCGCGTTAAAGTCTAGTCTGTGATGATCATGGGGCTCTTCCTTGACATGGGAGTCATTCTGAGGACTCCCGTTGGATCCACCATTTGAACTGTTGTTATTCGTATTGCTGTTGTTGTTATTTTGTGGACCAGTTCCGTTAAAGCTGCTCCCTTGATGCACAGGCTGAGGCATGTAAGCCAAGGGATTTCTAGGGAAGGGATGTCCATTCTGATTCGCGGGGTGACTTCGGACTGCTCCTAGTTGAGAGTACTCCACTGGAACTTTTGAGCCTCCACCGCCTCCGCCAGCATTTATCTTATCATGAATAAGTTCTGGGAAGAGACCCTCGCCAACTTCAAAGTTGGGATCTTCAATAAGACTCTGGAGATCTAGTGAGAGCTCTGCATTTTCCAAGTCTGCTGGATCAAGTTCACCCCCATTGTTAAGGAAAGAGCGCACCTTGGCACTAAGTGCCGCCCTTTTTAAGTTCTCTAACCCGTTGTCGTACATTTGGGGAGATGTTGCCATTTAGGGCATGTCACTCAAAATTAAATATTAAAGGTGACAAGTGAAAATTGTTCCTTACAAGTCTAAAAATATACCTGTCTCAACTTGCCCCAGAGCAAAACATACAGGTTTCACAAACAATAGTCTCCTTTTCAAATTATAAAAATATTACTGTTTTTTAACCAACTTCCGTATTTATCTATAAAAACTGTCTTGCAGAGCTATTATTATTTTAATACTACTTCTGACTCGTATTCACTTTCCTTCGTTCACACACCTACGACAATAACAAACTATTGTTGATCTAGGTTCTGTATAACATGCACATAGACAACATCACGCAGTAATAAAAAAAACAATAGAAGCGATGCTCAACAGCAAGCACCACCACTTGTGAATCTTGTTTTCAATGAGAGAGTAGCATAAACGACAGTATATGGGTCACCCACTCGACAACTACGATGGTGTTGATGATGATGATGACGACGACGCTGCAGCAGCGTTAGGTTAGATAATATTATTAGCTAACGTTAAATTACTATACGCTGTGATGTAATGCAATGTAAGCTCAACATGCGTAAAGATGATGATGAAAATAGTAGACTGACTGGCTGGCTGGCTTGGTCGAATGAGAGGGAAACCTGTTTCCTCGTGTATTATTATGCACTGCCGTTGTTGATGATTGACGCTGTGCTGCCTGCAGCTCTTTTTTTATTTAGGTTGAATGAAGCTGTAGCTGTACAATTTTGCCGGATTGTCAAAATAGTACAATAATATGTAGGTAGACACAGTATGGAAACGCTGATGATGATCAAGTTTGAAGAAGAAGGAGTAAAAAAAATTGTCATAAAATATTTTTTTTTTTTTCAAAATAATAAAAGGTGGATGATGAGGAGGAGTAGACGAAGTACGTATATGTGTTCGTTCGATAATGTGTGCTGTGCACTAGTAACATTCAAATTTTTGTCCTACTTTTCAAAATCACAATTCGCTTTCCTTTTCAAATCGAATTGAATGAATGTTAAGTCATATTTCATACTTTGATATGCGCTGTTAGTCACATACGATAAAAAAAATTGTGTGTATGTGATCCACCAAATAATTCTGTCTGATTCACCACAAAAGCACACCAATATTATGCACTTGGTCTGTAGTTTTAGGCCGAAATTGGACAAGAAATACAATCACTTCCGTGTTCTCAATAATAAAATATTATACTGTTTTTTTTTTTGTTTTTGTCTCACTTTTCCCTTTTGACGATGAGTGTATGATGAGGATTGAGGAGTTAGGTGAGATGAAATGATGACGACGAAGGTAGGAAAAAGTAGCACGTGTGCTGGTGATAGGGTACAAGATGAAGAAGCATACCCATAAAAATGGAACACACCAC
This sequence comes from Lepidocyrtoides sp. E14, assembly GCA_027743805.1. Lineage (NCBI taxonomy): Eukaryota > Metazoa > Arthropoda > Collembola > Entomobryomorpha > Entomobryidae > Lepidocyrtoides > Lepidocyrtoides sp. E14. The sequence goes on along the minus strand of JAHZMZ010002665.1, from coordinate 10,024 downwards.
GACCACTAATATTTTTCCAATTAATTGACACAATTAGTAAACGTTTTGAATTGTGTGTTAACTTTTTCCTCTGGAGTGACTTTTTTTTCTCCAGCGAAAAAGAAACTGCTTCCTTGTTTTAGAGTAACAACTTGTTGAACTGAAATCACTTTATTTTCTTTTTTGCAGCCCGTATTTTGCTTACTGCTTGTTTTCTATTCGATTTCACTCTCGCTTTTTTCATTCTGAAATATTTTAACAAAAATGTGTATTTATAAAAATGTACAATGGGGCTTTATTCTGTTGTTCGTATTTAATTCTCAATACGGAACTGTTATTATTATTACTTTAATGTTTGTTTTAAAATCTATTGTGCTTACCAGCGGAAAGGTTGGTTAGTATGATGATTCCTCGTCGGAGGTTGTATCAAGACTGTCCCAACACTCTTGTCCCTTTCAATATTATCCAACTTGCTGTTATTATTAGTATATTATCTAACTTGCCCTTTTTATATATTATCTCTGCTTTCAAAACTCTTTACTGCATGAGAGGGGTAGCTTAAAAATGAGAAGCTCAACTCTCCTCTCTCTCTCTTTCTGCTTACTATGTCGCTGCTTAACTTGTTCTCTGTACAAGCTCTACAGCCAGACTGTTGCATTTACACAGCAAACTTAACACAAAACCAACCACCAAACTAACTCGACTAGTGATGAAGCACCACCACCACCACCAAGCACTTTATTTTTTTTCTTATTGCCACACTCAGTGTTCTACTACTGCTCTGGTGCTGCTGAAGCTGCCGTGAGAAAAATAACTCGCAGTTTAACTTCACTACATATACCACCTCTGTCCAACCATCTAGTTAAAACAATTTGCTCATTTGACATAACACTATCAAGAACGTCATGTAATATGAATAGTAATACACATACCTATATACGCCTCTCATCTACGTGCATTTATTTTGTAGTTTTAAATGCTTCCCTAGTTATAGTCTTCGTCAATTTTTCATAATAAGAGAAGTGAGTGAGTACTCCATAGTCCATATACGCAGCACATGTAACAATAATACTATCACTTTACATTGTGTGATGTCGTGTCAAACTCATTGGAAATGAAAGTTGTTTGATAATCATAATGCGCGTATAAGTCACCGTTACCTATCGTACTATGGTGTCAGTTAGTGTGCATTGTTGACTGAGGGATTCTGGGGTAGTAGTGGAATGGTAATGTATGTTGGTAGGTAGGTAGTATTTTATCATCATCATCATCAGTCTATCAGACTATGTGAATATAGGTAGAAAAAAAAAGGATTTCAGATGGATGAGCTCGCTTATGTAGCGATAGTAAATGAGCATGAATAATGGTGATGATGAGCCATGCAAAATGTTATTTAGATTTTTGCGACTTGTGCTCAACTAGTGGGCATGCAAAAATTGTAGAAAAACGTACGGAACGTTACTATGGGAAAACACGCGAGTAATGACACAGAAAATTTCATATTGATGATGATGATGATAGATGTATTATATTATGTATGTACGTATATCCGCGTACATTTTTTCCTACTTATGATCAGCATGCTCCACTGCGCGGTTAATAAAAGGTACAGTCACTACATCTATTATTCGCGGAATGGAATACTTTCAAACTTTAATCTGGTAATCATTTGTGGCGATTTTTTTCAACAATGAAATTCGCGAAAAAACTGTTGCAGTTTGCATTTGGCTTGGCTGTTTGCTAAATCAGCGGACATAACATGTAAAATACATCATCAAATGATCAATTATTTGTTATAAAAATGCCACATGTGACTATCGTTAAGTCTAAAATTAAAAAATATGATTGTGTCGCAATATCTTAAAGGTATGCAAGTTTAATAAACTTGAACGTGTGCATAATTATCTATTATGAAAACATTACCAATAGATCGATGAAAGAAAGGCATTTGTTCTTTTGTCTGTTAAATTCAGATTATGTAAACATCTTTTGTGATTTTTGTTGGTTTCTTCTTTTCACAAAGTGTCATTCTTTTTTGGTCAATTACTATGTCAATGCTCATTGTTATCCAAGTGGAAGCAACATATTATGGCACATATATCGTTCTAGTTTCATCATCAGCTACCTTACGATATTGAAAACTCCTGATGCAGTTCAGAAATAAAATACGGTCCATTTTACTAAAAAATTCAAATTAATGGAATTTCAGTGAAAACTGACCTTGCACCGTGTAGTGGCGGATATTGTTTTTCATATGAATGCATCATTATAAATGCATTTTCACAAATGGTAGTAAAAAAATGATCAGAAAAGTAAATTTGTATTTGTATCATTATTATGCTTGTTGATTTATTAGTGAAAATACATGCCTTACTTTTCACTTTCCACCCCATGCATGCACATTATAAAAGATGTTTTAGGCTAATATCTACACAAACTCGTGTGTAACTGCACGTTTTCACTTCTTCCTGGTGGATGGTGATGATGGGGCAGCGTAGGAAGAGACAAGATATTTTCGGGGTTTTGTGCTCTACTCTCCGAATCAACCAGGTAGCTACGGAAAACAGCAGACCCCTCTTTCTTTCTTGCTGTGCTGCACGTCTTGCTCGTCGTCGTAGAGAGCCGACTGCTTCCACGGGAATCAAATCAGTCGGAAAGCAACCCTCGTCGGATGAGCATACCGCTGTGATGATGACGTGCAGTAGGAATATAGCTCGGAATAGGTTATTTTCCTGTTTGATGCTGCTGCTATGAATGTGGGTAATGTAATACAGACCCGAATTCGGGGTTGTTGCGTAATCATCCACCACCACCTCCACCTTCTTTTTTTCTTCTAAAGAGTAAAGGAAATGAAATACTTGCTTGGCATGTTTTTACCTGAAAGACGAGAATAAAATGTTTTAATTTCATTTTTCGATGGGACTAATGTAAAAGTTATATTGCACTTATATGTATCCGAGTAACATTCCCTTCTCAGCAATTCACCTCACCTTCATTTTCTGCGGTAGTTATGATATTATGGTGCGTGCCACTTGTACCTCTTCTTTTCTCTATTGTTGTTATTACCTATTCTCATCATCTCAAGCAACAAATAATATTTCACCAACACTATTTACATTTTTCCATCCTTTCAAATAAAACTTTTTTTTATGCATCAGGTCAAAAATATTTGATGAGGTAGATCACGAAGAAAACGTGAACGAACGCTCATCTGTATCCTGTTTATCATCACATATCACATCATCTTATGTAGGGTACAATTCTTTTATGAATCATAGTAAATTTCTGCTTATCTTGGTTTGCTGGTCTGTGTACAGTGTATTACACACACACACACTTCATCTGTAACTTTGTATGACATGCATAACGCCAGTAATAACAACATGATATTCTTAATTTTCATTCCACCTGCTGCTGCCACTGCCAATTTTGCTATTAAAATCTTTTAACCTTTTTCAATACGCAGCTTAACTGGTAAAGGTACTTCATTTGCCCTGAGATCTGATGCTGCTGGTTTGCCTCCTTTTTTCTCTGTATTATCCTGGTGATATTTTTATGGCACATACACACAAGCAAAAAATGTGGCATTTTATAAAGAACTAGAGGACAGGTTAATGGATAATAATAAGCTTAATTGAATAATTCCATAGTAAAACACACACCAGCCGGAGTGAAAAAATAATGACTTTCTGCCTGCTCTTTTTCAAACGACAGAATATAATTTTTTTACTTTTCTTCCCTCTATTTCATATCCGAGTCCGAATCACACGCATGTTTTTTTTCCAATGATCAGCACAAAATATAATGATTGAAATCGCGTGCATTTTTGGGAAGAAATCCCATTTTGATAAAATATCGCATTACAGATTACCAAATATTTTCCCATTAAATGATCATCATCTCGCGGCGACAGAGAAAAAACCAAAGCCGGCAAATACCACAAATCACTAGTAAAAGCCAAAGAATATGAGACAGTAAAGTAGACACGTTCCATATTCCATTCGTACGAAAACAAAAGGGGAAATCCGTGATAAAAAAACCTATCTAAATACTACGGCAAATAAAAGAGGAAAATAAAAATTATGTATGTCGTTCGTTCATTTATCTAGGAAATTCTTGACATTTACCTCGATTTGCATTAAAATGCTTGCATTGCATAACTAAAAGAACAAAACCCCACTACCATTTTGTATGTCCGTCCAGCCGCAAAGAACACATATAAGCCCTTTAATAATCATAACTACCACACACTGACCCATTTTCAATTCCTCTACCAAAAAAGCAAAACAAAAACAATGCGTAAAAATTTCCCTATCTGCTTTATTTACGCACTATCATCATTGAATCATCATCATCCTCGTAATATTCAGTTCAGTTTGAACCTCAATTTAAATAACATTTTAATGCAAAAAAACTAGGACTTTTAATGACTACCATCCTATTTTCCACTAGGACGCTCATGTGTCGACGGACGACAACCACGATGATGATAGTGATGAATCATTGTATTTAAATGAATTTACATACATATACAGATTAAATAGTAGACAGTATTTTGTATTGTAGTTAAACTTAAACACTTCCTTCCTGCTGTCAAAAAATTAGCTGACCATGCCATACAATTCATTATAGAGTTGAGCCGTCACGTTGCTGTTTTTGCTGCTGTGGTTTTCATTCCCTGCAACTATAAACTGCATTATAATAAATAACTTAAGTTTGCCTTGCCTGTTTTCTGCTTCTCTTTTTTTCCCTTTCCAAACAAAATCTGCGTGAAGCAGTTTTATTACTATCATCATTATCTTTAATATACCTATACATGATAACATACCCGTAATAATATATTATATGCTATAATATTATGGTTATATAAATGCACTTCTTTTTTGGCTGGTCATCTAGGAAAACTAGGTTATTATCTTGCAGCTTGCTGTCAGTGCTGCTCGAGATTTGCTGCTGCTACTACTACTACTACTACTCTTGTTCCTACCAAAAAGGAATTGTTGCGTCAAAATTTTTTTTTGCTTTTTTTGTTGTTTACCTTTTCTATAAAAAGTAACATAGCAGAACATGAGCATGTAAGAATGAGAATATATTATGTACCTAGAATTAGAGATGCATTTCAGAGATCACTTGAAAAAAACAGAAGTAGTCTGTACGGATGGGTGTTGTTTGTTGCTGTATATTGCTTTTTAAAGTGAAAATCGAGAGTTACCTATTTTATGTGCATAGCTTATTATATAATGCTTATTAAAGTGATGTTATTATAGCTACAGATATTATATAACCATTTTGCTAATTTCATTTTAAACTTAAACGTGCTGCATATATAGCCATCATTATCGTGTTCTTTTTATTACAGCATACACGTATTATATATTAATGCTGTTTTTGACCATTCTTTGATTCCTCTTGTGTATACTTATTTTTACATGCTAGATTGTAAGGTAGATAATTTCCGCAAAAATTAAACTCAATATTATCAAGAGGGCTTCACAATAAAAAATAGTTTTCGGCTTGTCTTTCATTGTTACTTGTTATTGAAATGAAAAAGACAAAAAGAAAAAAAAAGTTAGTATTAAGACTTGGTTATTCCGCTCCAAAAATTTTCATGTAATGTCCTACAAAAGTGAAAATGGTGATTAGTCAGTCAGTCCATAAGATTTAGTTGAGGAAGATGAATAAAATATATAGTGCAAAGCAAAAAATGACTCCAAAAGTACTTTAATAATGATCATAATTTTTTAATAGGCCAAGCTATTCCTTCATCTTAAGTACCTTTTAATCCCAAACAATAATTTAGAGCACGAATAATAATGAGTTCTTAATTACCCCTTTGATAATAACACACAGACTTATAAAAAAAGAAGTGTGGGGTGTCATGTAAATAAGTAGCAGCTTTATTTTGCTATTCCATAACACAAAATTGCATCATAAGTTGACGATGATGCGGTAATCACAGCAACATGATTAGTTTCTTTAAAAAAAACAAAACTGCATAACCGGTACATAATGTTTTTACCTACACGCACACGCATCGTATTACGTGATATTATTTTGTGCACTGATGTATGAAATGAAAAGTCCAAAAGTAGTTAAACTGGTTGAAGATCAACAAAATGTTTATTGCAATTCTCAGCTACCTACCTATATTTTTTGCTATTTTTCGCAGATTGATTCCCATAATTGTTTTTGACAAATTTGGCACACCACCTATATCTTTAGATAGTGCATCGTCCTAATCTATTATTTTTCTTACAAAAAAAAAAATATTTTGCTAGTATAAATGACAAAGTTAAGCGCAATTTTTTACAAAATAATGGTGCTTATAGGGTTGAGTTTACCAAGAAGATGCGCTCATTATAATATGTCATGTATGTTCATGTTGGAATTGTCAATAGCACCACGCACCTTATATGTTTTTCCTCATCATTTTAAAAAGATTTTGCACCGTTTGGTTTTATAAAATCAATTGTAAAATAGTATTTCGGTGGTAGCCAGCATTGGTGTCGCTGAACCTCTAAAAATATATTTTAACAATCAAGCATGCCATGTCAGGTAAATTTAAAATATCTGCGTATATTGAAGTAACTACGACGACTTTGCATCTTGTATCTTGGCCCACACCATCAAACGAGCGAGGATGACGATGCGATGGCATGGCAACGACAAAAATGATTGACCTCATTAACTGATCTTGCATGGATCCACCCTTGTTAAGATTTTTATTTTTTCTTTGTCGTTCGTAAAATGGGAGGAAAACAGGTCTTTGCTTCTTCTGGTGCTGCTGCTGCTGTTGTTGTGTAGTGCTGAGTCATTCATTCTTGTTTGTAGCCTATAGGTAGTAGTACGAAAATGCAGGCGGATACTTGATGATAGTATTCTATTCTAACTAACTATAGACACTCTATTTCATGCTATGGTTAGCATGCAGAACAAATTTGATTTCTCGCTTGTTTACTTGCACTTTTGATGATGATAAAGCTATTTTTGATACGCACTCATTTCTTCAAGTTTGCTAAAATCAAACTACGACGTAATGTGTGTATCTGCGTGACTAGAGACGCCAATTGGCAATATACTTAAATAATAATAAAAATTTGTTGTAATACCTATGCATAATATGTATACATATTGTTCAGTACACATCTTCTCTAGAAAAGCATGTGTTCTGAGGTAGTCATAAAACGGCCAATTATAACTGATATAGTGATTATAAAAAGCATCTAGCTTAATTTTAAGGGTTACTTTTAAATGCTGCCTCCTCCTGGTAAACATCTTGTTTTGCCAGATCACCGACACCGACCCTTTCACAGTGTTCATTAAGACAAGATTGTGTTGCGACATTTACTTGCAGGTTAGGCAGGCATGCTCTCGTGACAGTGCCATCACATCACATGCATAATCATTTATTATTATGATTTTTGGTAGTCAGTCAAGAACAAGAATAATAGTCAGTTGCTTTTTTTCTAACAGCAATAAATAAACTGAAATGAAAAGCCGGTAGTTCTAATAAATTGCGTACATGATCAAATCTCAGTATATTTTTTAAAATTTATCTACACATACTGGGATGTGATGTGCTATTCATATTGATCACCAATAGGTAGATAGGTTAACCAAGCGGAGTGCAAAGGCCCTGGGCTTGACATTTTCTTTTGCGTGTGAATGGTACACACACACAGGTTGACAAGACCTATTTGTGTGCATAGTTATATTGTTAGATTTTGTTTTTTATATTGAATGATTTCCCAATTTCCTTGTAGCACTTTTCTAGTTAGTTAATTAAAGTAATTTGATTTGGAGCTTTTGGATATTATTTTGCTGTTCTATTGTTGATCCTGTGCTTCTTATAAAACTACTTTATCAAAACAACAAACAACGCACGCACGCAAACTTGTCTTTTCCATACTTCTTCTACTACTACTACTAAGGAGATATTTCGAAATCACTTGTTAGACTCGATTCCCTAAAGAGGTGCAGATATTCTATATATTATTATTAAAACTACATAAAATGATGTGTTGCTTCTTGTTTCCATACATGTCATAGTTTATACAATACACTGTAGGGTCTTTCATCAGTAATATGAATCCTTGCCCTTTTACCTCACAAAAGAGGTCATATTTTTTTATTAAATTTTTTAAATGAGTAGCAATAAAATTTTGGCGATTACGGTGGCTTACTTTTTGCTTTCATTATTTTGATAAGGATGACTTTTACTGAATTTATTTTGCTACTAATTTACGGAATGAACTCACTGGAGAGAAAATTGTCATTTGCTGATATGTCTTACAGAGGACATGCTCATAAAACTGATTGCAGATTTTCATAGGTCTTGTGAATTGGTGTGCATAGAAAAGCATATTCACTGTAAAGTATAAAAGCTAAACATCCATACAACCCGATTTACCATCTTTAAGCATTTCAGAGTTATTTATTCATGTATTTTAAACCTACCACCGTAGGACAGTGAGTGCAATTATTAGCATTAAACATTTTGGCGCAAGCTGTGTTACAGAATTGCTATTTCATTTCTTTTCAAAATTTAAGCCATGTCATTTACCTATGCCTCAAGGCTTTTAGCCAGAAACTCAAGGACACAGATACAGACTCATCGGTACATCATATGTATTTATTGATGTACTCAATATTTGTTTGGAAGTACATAGAAGCTAGTAATTACATCTACATGATACACAGTGAAATCTGCTTATTGGTTCCAATCAATAATTGTTTTGATAACCATTTGGCATTATCACTGCAGTAATCTGAAAAATAAGCTGTGTAAAAATTGATGCTGTTATTCATTTATCAGATATTTTACGATAAATGATAAATTTGTGCGGTAATAAGGAGCTTTACAGGAAAAGTTTAAAAGTTGAAAAATGTTTAGCAAGTTTTTTTTACAAGCAATCTTTCTATTAGCTGCCACTACTAATATTCAGATTGTTTTTTCAACATCACCACCAATATCCGTTGTTTCATCTGAGAAGAACAATGACTGCACAGTCTCACTGCAAAAGGGCACTATAATTGGTGCCATCACTGGAACAGAAAATCCAGACAAGCATGTTTGTGCGTACATGTCAATTCCCTATGTGAATCGACCCATTCGATTTGAGGCACCACAGTCGGTCCCAGAATGGGAAGGCACATTAAACGCTACTTCACTTCCAAATTGGTGTCCCCAAGCTGAGTCACCTCCATCGGGTGTGTCTATTTCCGAGGATTGTTTGTACTTAAATGTATACCAACCGCAACCTGCAGCCGCTGCTAAACAAGAAACTTTACCTGTTATGATTTGGCAAGTTTTAAAATTTAATAAGTTTCATTCATTGACTTCGGGTTGATGAGAAACGGGTTACTTTATGTATATATTTGACAAGCAACCAACATGCTTCAAATGGTAGAGTTCTTGATGATCAGTAAAGCGAGAAAAAATTGAGACGCAACATCATCAATTATTTTAAACCATTTTTTTGGGAACACTTAGGTTACATGGAGGTGGTTTCATCAGTGGAAGCTCACTTCCCTACACCCCTGGAAAGTTACTTGCCCGAGGTGATGTCATTCTTGTCGTTGTGCATTACAGACTGGGATTACTAGGGTTTCTTAGCACAGGAGACGCTGAAGTACCTGGAAACAACGGTTAGAACACGAATCATTAACCATATTGTTTTGTGATACAAAATCTTCTCCTAATGAAAAACATGTCAGTAAGGCCAAGGTAGGTACATATTCTCGAAGATTTTGTCAGGCATTACTATTGATACGCAATGGTACTCGCGATATTTTTAAGAGGAAATGAGTGGCCAAGGCCAAAGGAAAAGAGTAAAAAAGCATGAAACGGTTTCATGCAATTTTTAGACATTTTGATAAAGCATGCTTGGGTCATTACTTACCACTTACCATTGCTTATCATTTAAAACAACGACTTGTGTAAAGTCAGAGAAGAAACTATCGAAAGCGTTGATGTAACGATGTTGAGAAAAGCCATAAAAATTTATAGTGTTTCATAGTGAAAACTAAATCCACGAGTTCAATG
>JAHZMZ010002664.1:0-18638 GCA_027743805.1 Lepidocyrtoides sp. E14 | reverse complement strand
ATGTAAGAATAGGTATACACTTATTCCAATTTATTCTACAACTATTTTGAATTTATACTGTTATAACCAAGTAAATACTGCGCAGTAAACCTGTCATCACTATGTTCTCTTTCTTTCCTTTTCGTAGTCTTCTCTCTTTTTGATATTTTTCCGATTCCCATTGTTCTAAATGTCTTGTCTCTTCACTTGAAAGAAATATAAACAATAGAAAATACATCATGATGAATAAAGCCGAAAGCTCATTTCTTTCAACTCACCATCATCCTCGGTAGTACCAACTCATTAAACACTGAACTTCATTCATAAAACCGTTGCGAGATATTTTACATACAATTGTGTGTAATTCACCTGTTTCTCTTTCATTTATGACGTTATTGTAAGGTGTCAGTCAATATCAGTACATGCATCGTTCTATAGACCATCAATTGATGGAGATGGATTTTGCTAGTGCTATTACTACCGGTACTGAAATGAGTGACAATGATTAATGCTAGTAGATAAAACTAGGTAATACTAAAATACGTCCAGTTACATTTTATAAAGTAAAAGGCGCTACCAATGATGGTCGGTTTTTTGTTAATGTGCTATTATTCTTTTGTTTTATCGAAAAATAAGAGAGTATAGGCATCCTGAAGTAAATGAGTGAAGGCAACTCATCATAGCTTATTTCGTAGACGTACACACAACGGAATATAATGAGTGCTTTCAACAATTCGTGCCATCACATTTGTCACCTAGACCAGTTTGTCCTTATTTAGCTAGCGTAGTTTAAAAAGCAGCAACGCTAAGGATAGAATTCCCGATAAGTGTTAGAAAATGAAATGTGCCGCTGCTACAATTACTCATTGTAATTAGTAATTAGCTTCGTCTCTTCGAAGCACACAAAGTACCGTTTGCAGCAGGAATGTATTCGTCATAATAAATTTAAAAAATAAAGGTTCTAAAATGAATGTCAATCAAATTTGAAATTAGTTATATGTTGTATTTACGTTCGCAAAAATACTAAACAAATAAGTGTGCCACTCTGTAATAATAAAGAGCTAGAAACTTTTGCTTGATCGTTTTGTATTTCACCATCTTGTTGAGATTGGTAATTAATTAGACCTCCCAATTATACGCATTGAATATGGTTAAAAGGTAATAGCATATATTTTTATGTTTTTTTCAAAGTCTTGATGTAGCAATAATACAGTGGTTTTTGGATAAGCCAGTTATGATGACTATTAGGGGTACATGTATTCGGTTCCGACTAAGCAATTAAAATTGAAATTGACAATCCAAACATCTGAATGATTTGCACATCATCATCATAAACATAATCTGTTTAGTTTGCAAAGTTGGAACAAATCCACTTGTTGTCTCAGGCATTTCGCATTAGAAAAAAACCCGAGCACAACAAATGAGTAAGACGAATGAGGAATGAAGATGAGAAAAGAAGGCTGTCCAAGTCCATAAAAGATGGGTTGTATCTTTTTTAATGACGGGTTATAGGCAGGATGAACGCTCATCATCGTCATCCTCTTCAGGCATCAACAACATTCAACATGCAACGTAATCTCATGCCAAAAGCCATGTTCATAATAATAATCATAATCGTGAATGCACGCTATAGCTGGCCAAAAACGACTTTATAATGGTGATGGTGGTGGTTGGTCGGTTTAAAAGTGAGATAGCAAAACGAAACAGGCATCCAAGAAATGCTTCGGGGACTGAACGAAAACAAAAAAAATAAAAAAATAAAAAAATAAAATGAGTAAGAAGAGAAGCTAGAAGAACGAGTTAAAAATCATTTGAAGAGTTGCTATTAACACGACGGCTAGAGAGTTAAGTACATTTTTTGCTTGGACCATGTAGATAAAGTACGTACTAATATGCAACCATGCATGCAAATGGTTCACAATGCAGCCTTCAATACAGATACAAAAGCTCATTAACAATAACACTTGAACTTTTTATGGTAATCGCCCAGCTTAGTTTACATACATATTTGATGAGATCTCTGGTGGCTCTTTGTTGACTCTCCGCTCAATATTCAATGCATGCTTGCTACCACCTTTTACGCTGTCGGGCACATTATAATAGATTTGCTGGATTTTCTGAATATTTCAATTCCAAATATTACAAAATAACGAAATAGTAAGGCCATTGTAAGTAATTTCGTTATTTTTTTTGCTGTCTCATTCACTTTGATGGTGAATAACTCGAGTTGAAAAGTGAATTTATAGTAAACATCATTCTTTTGTCATTAACTAAGCCTTTTGGGTATTACATCATCTTATAAAACTAATTTATGTACAGATAAGACTAAAAATATACGGACAACTATCTACTATTACTATTGTAGGTAATTTTGCAAAAATATAAAACGCTTTAAAAAGTGTAATCTTAGATAACCGCCTTTTTATTACGGTTACTAGTACTTTTCTAATTTACTTCTAGATAGAAAAAGATAACCGAGGTATGAATGATAGCTGTCGTTAAAAGTTTTTTTTTCCTTTCTCACGTTTTTAGCTGTTTGCATGCATCATGCAAGGTAGTAAAAAAGTAAACATGTACTGGCCGTAGAAAGTGGTACGGTTTTATAGCTCGTGTATTAGTTTACGGAAAGATAGGACCAGGACTAATTGCATGCTTANATGTACTGGCCGTAGAAAGTGGTACGGTTTTATAGCTCGTGTATTAGTTTACGGAAAGATAGGACCAGGACTAATTGCATGCTTAAGCAGCCAACATTAAGTCACGTTTCCAACCCATATAGGTATGCTTTCACTCCAAAAAAATGCTGTAATTTTGAAATTGCAATCGCTATTCTCCTTAAAGAAAAATTCAAAAGGGATTTAATTGAAAAAAATGCAAAAAAAAACTAGTTTTTTTCGGAAAGACTAAATAATTGAATAAAGAACGAAGAAAATTACGTGTAGCTTTCCGTTTATTCTACATGCTAAAATAATCGTTGGGTGTTGGTTGCAGTAAGCAAACAAAACGTGCGAAATCATTGGGTAATTACTACAAACTAAACAGCAGTGGTGAATACAAGAAGTAATGAGTCTACTATAATTGTAAACAGACAGCTATATAATGTGTAAACTAGAATAAAAATGAGCATAATGAAAAGCTGAGAAAAAAATGTCTATTGCACGTGAAAAGAATAATTGGTAAGAAAAGAAGAGAGCTACAGCAGCGAGCTCTCACTCGGAGGGTTGTTAAGTTGCCTGAAGAGTGTGTTGGTGGTGCTGCTGCTTGCTCCACACATATAAAATAGCAGTTTGTCTGGAGGAAGACAAGAATATTTTTATTGACACCTTTTTCGTAGTTCTTCGAGTTGGAGATAGAGCTCAGTGGAAACCCTTTCTCACCTTTCCGCTTCACGGCGTTGCTCCTTCTGTTTATCAGCCTAGTCGTAGTAGCTCTGTTGTCAGCTAATGCTTCATTGCAAGCAGTGCTTCAACAAACTTGTCTCTCTTGTAAAGCATAAAGCATTTTGCCTTCAATGAATGCACACACAAAAAATATATTCTCCAGTAATGGGTTTAACTCGGAGCGTGCAACTTGATGAGTTTTAAAAGAAAAAGATGATTTCACAGTGGAAAAGATACATGCGATTTTTGGACAAATGACGCAAAGTAAGATGGTATGTATGTCTAAATAGCAGCATTCTCCTATGTAAATTTCCAAACAATGATAATGTACCGACCCAACTTGGTATTGTTGTCCCTCTTGATTTCTACTCACAATAAAAAAATATATAACTTCAAGTGGCTGAGAACACGAGACTATACAAAAGTTTATATAAATCGTGCTATATGACAACATAATAAACGCAAAACACACAAATAATTTAAATATACCTGTACCAGCTGCACAGTAAGTAAGTGTTTTCAAATAAAGTATTACAAGTAAATATCCACACAATACAAAAGCACAACTGTTGAGCAGTATTTGCTTCAAAAAATGTATAACAAAAATCCATAATTCTTGTCATTCCATACAAATGAAAAAAATTTACATGCATATATGTATCTCTAAAGCTGAAGGTGTTTTCTTTGTCTGTAAATATATCTTACATATCTTACCCTAACAAACAATAAAATTCACTTACTTTTAAACCCATCATCACCACTACCACCACCACCGACACCAAACCTTTTTTTAAACATTGTATTTCATGTACACATATACAAGAACCAAGATCAACATAAAAAGCACATGGTCAGTAGTAAGTCAATAATGTAAGTTTGTGTGCTCAAATCTTATGTATTGAACTCAGGCACCTCTTTTTACTCTCACAAAAACTCCTGTCAATTTACAAACTGAGTTATTTGCTAATTTCTCTATTTTCTTGACTCTCCCTCTCGTATGCAAGGATTCTCTAAATTATATGCATGCGGGTCCAACAAAAATACCCCAAAGCCACGCACAACCATAAATGCCAGTGATGCATGGAAAATATTGTAAACGTTTTTTCTTTTAGTTTGCGTTTACCCACAAGTTTAGGCTTACTCATTTTTATCTCCAAGAATCAATACAAATCAGAAATCATGATCATGATGATAATATTTTAATAAGCTGACATATGCATACGCTTGGATGTGTATATACTGGTTGGTGGCTGACTGCGTCGTGTCAAACAAAAGGTTTCCTTTTTTTAACAAGCATGCAACAACGATGGTGTATATCTAAACACAGTGTTTGATGTCGGTCGAAGTTGATGAGGATAAACCTTGTAAGCAAGTGTATGCATGACTTACTCAAATTACTTGATTGGCCACATAGGCAAGATGATAATAATAGGGATGATATGATGATGATACACAAAGCTTGATTTTTTTTGAGTGGGGAAACTTCAGCAAAATGAGAGCATATGCTTCTCATTTAAGTTCATTGTTGTGCTAATGTAAGCGTATTGTTCTGATTTTTTTCTCTGGCGTTCATTGATTTCTGGCAAGGTAAATTAACTGAATAACTTTCTGTTTTATTCATCTAGAAATGTTCCGGTAGATTCAGCTAACCAAGACTGCTTATTATAGCCATTGCACACTTTGATGAGCAAAACAAAATTAAAAGAAATGAGCTTACAAATCAGCAGTTGGAGACATATTATATGAATTAAGACATTATACGGATTTGCTCTGAATTAGAAGTTAATTCAAATTTCCATGAATCAAGACAAGAATTTGTAAGCATGGCATGGGTTGCTGAAATTTTGCCGTTCTTGGAAAACTGAAGAGTGTGCCAAAAAGCTAAAGATCGATCTATATATAAAAAATGTTCATATTGGCATATTAAATTTATACCTTACCTTGCTCATTCGCCATATTATTATTTTTATTTCATTAGAGATAATGGCACATTTGTACACATCTCTAATCAAACCATTATGCCCACAACTACATCTTCCCCACCATCATTTCATATCATTGTCCATCGAATGTCTTGACTCATTCGCTTTGAAGAGATAATAGACTCAAAATGAGCTTCATGGACAATTCTTCTAATATTATGCTTGTCCTTGTGTCTGTCTATGCACATGAAAGATCGGAGAGGAGTTTACGAAGCGTAGAATAGACATCTCATCGTCATCATCATCCACTTCGTCGACAGCAACAATGTAGCACGCAAGTTACCGAAGCTGCTTTTATACTTGCATCTGTGCATGTAACATTTTGTAGATAAGATTCTACTTCGGCACACGTTGTTTGTGGATTCTGCGGCTCGTATGTATATGTATCTCTTTCCTTACCTGTTACTGATTACGTATTGAGGCTCAGAGACCATCATCATCATTCATCGGTCTACTCAGGTAAACAATTCAATATTTTTCCTGTTCAATACACATTGAAAACTTGTATCAATCAAATCATTTAGGCCATTTTTGTGAACCATGGTCAATAAAACATGCACATGACGAATATATATGTACTCCTCCAAGTATAATAATATGATAATATGTAACCTTCACATTGGTGGCTGCTTCGTTATGTATGTACCTATGCGTATATTATTTGTATTATGTGTAGTTAAAAAATCTATTGAATTGAGATTCTCTCGTCTGCATTTCACAGAGATGCAACAATAAAGTGCTTGTTTGATTGAAGAGGTCGATGATGGATAAATGAAATATTTTTAAAAAATGCATCGCTAAGAATTCTACTAATCATGTCTCGTTGGGCGCCTTAAGGACTTATCTTGTAGGAATCATCTTCACAAGCATGACTTTATAAAACAATACTCGAACAAAAATTTATTCGATATGAATGTGATGTTTTAGCAATCCTACAGCAGCATGCATACGTCGGTATTTGTATTGATGTATGGAGGAATTGTTTGTTTTTCTATCAGTAACTAGGTATTTTGTTTTGTCAACTTCTATATTCATATTCCAATACACGCCTAAATGTATGTAAAAATTGAAGTCTGCCTGGAGAACTGGAATAAAAACAATTTGTGTCATATTGCATTCTTCAGCGACATTTTTCATTTCGTTCTTAGAACAAATGAATGATCTGCGACAATATGCGTACCTGCATAGTTAAGCATGCTTACGCCAAGTTATCATGTAATAAGTAACTTATTGTAGTATTGCATACATAATCTGAGGAGAATCATTCAATGCAATGACAATTGACAGTCTTGGAACAAAAATTGATATTGCTACAAATACATTTAGATACAACTGCAATAATATGCATTACATGTTTTTAGTTATAATGATCCATTTTATCATGGAAAAGTCTGACTTGAAAAAAGTTCTCAACACTTGGCAATATCTTTAATCTTATTGCTTTCATGCCGAATAATTTGAAATAACCTGCAACATGTGAATATAGGTTGATAACGCGCTACAAATAATTGGATATTTTTGTTGTTTATCCCTCCCGTTTCTTGTAAATAAGTTTAGTATAATCGTTTTGTGATGCGTGTTATTTCTTCACTTCATGCGATGATCAATTGAAGTAATGCTTGGAAAGTGGTATAAAAATATAGAGGAACAGTACGTTTTTATTTTCCCATGTGGGCTTAAAAGAGATGCGAAAGCGACAGATACATGTACCACTTGTGCTTCTTTTGCAGGTGTAATAATCAGCATTGCTGGATGAACACCTGTTTCATACACAAGTACGCAAGATTGTTCATGAAGAAATACATATTATCATGGTTGTGCTGCATAAGCCATCATTATTACTTTTACAATCTTACAAAAACGATTGCACTATGTTAGACCACGACCGTTTCTAGCAGACAAATATAAATATGTGTTTCTAGTGCGAGGAGAGCTGTGCGCAGAGAAGACGTTTTTATGACAATGACACTTTTTTATATAAAAAGCTGATAATACACTTAGCGTGTAATAATGAACTCGCCCTCTTCTGTGGGAGATAGCACAATATTTGAAGATATCTCACATTACATGAGAGGTGCAGCCTATGGTCCAACACTTGAGCATTCGCGCATGGAATTGTTAGAATGAATGCCCATGATGATAATGCTTACAGCAATCTATTTTTACCATGTTTTTATGAATATGTAGCATGAAATTTATAAATTCCAAACATACCATTTTTTAAAGGTTGACTAACTGGAATACAATAAAAGTGCGAATTTGACTTTTTTGGCGTATCCTTCAATGAAACTTTAACGAGTAATGTGCTGCTCTTTAATTGCATTTGATGCTTATTAGAAAGCTATTTTTCAGTCGATTATGTAATGTTGTTGTGATGATGCTTTCTATGACCAGGAGACCGAGTCTAATCGGCACTGAGCAAGATCTGTCATGAAGTTCATCTTTCATCTTTTGCTTAAACTTCACTTGACTTGACTCTCAAATCCCAGCTTAATACTTTCTTAACTACTGACCTTTTTTTCTTTCAAATCTAGACATACATATTACATTCTGGAGAATTCTTTCTCAGCTCTTTCTTGGTCATCGTAAATAATATTATGAATCATGTTTTAGGACTCATTAAAATTTACACCTGTGTCCTCACACCACAAATAATAACAACAGTCAATTCCCATTTCTTCGCTCACACAAAGGAACGATAATATGAATATCCAAAACTATGCAGCGTTTCAAAACTGATTATATGCCAAAAATATTTATCCTCTAAAGAAGTGTAAATTCCCATTTATTTTGTGGAAAACCGCAACCCAAGTACGTAAATATAAGGCAAGCTTGAAGAAACGAATGAAAAATGAAAAGGTGTTGGAGGGCGGTGGCAGTTGTGGTGGTATTTATTAAAAAAGAAGAAAGGATATTATGAGTTAAATGTTATAATGATGATATTGTACACACAAGATTGGACCATTATGGTGAAAAATATACGGTTTCCTTTTTTCAAAAGGTCCACATCTTTTCATGGAGAGAATTAGCTACACAGCAAAACAACCAGCAAGGGTCAGTTAGCTTGACAATTACTAATGATTCTGAAAATTGTTAATAGTTTGCTTCTTGGAAGCACAATTACAGTTAGCAGAATAGGAAGATTAACCATTTTGTATTATGAGTACCAGTATGCGCTCCAAAGAAGTCAAGATACAACTATCAATCACGGTAGCTGTGCACTTGATGAAAGAAGAACTGGGTATCTGTCTTTGCATTTTATGTAAAAGAGTAAAATTACTGAAGCCGATCGAGATAAAAAGCGGTATGTCGTAAGCTGCATAAGCTTAAGTGTTTAACATGCCAATCAATGTTTTTATTCATTCTATGTAAGTAACCTGATCTAAAGTTCATTTAAAAGTTTCAATGTTGGTTTTTAAAAAAACAATTAAATCCTTGTTTTGCACACTACAGCATTCCAGAAAATCCAAAACCGGCAACATACTGTTGTGGGTTATGAATAGACACTCGTACGTTATGTAAAGTAAAACATTCTTCATTCATTGATACTTTTTCGTTTTGTCCTGTGTGACGTTTTTGTGAAATACCAAGAATTTGTGTAGCCTAATTTATTTGCACGCCAAGTTCTTAATGAATATCACGTATGGTAGTACCTTGTGCGAATTAGATTCGTGTCTCTGGTGTTCTAAAAGCATTACAATATCCTTATATGCATAAGCTGACTGAACCGAATAGGGTAGAGTAATGGTATATTTGATAATCGCTATTTTGATGAAAAAACAGTAAAGCGCACCTTATGCATATCTTTTAAACACTAGGCATACCGGCCATTGAAAGGTTAATACAGAACACAATGAGGTTACAAATTTAGAGAATAAGATCACTACAATGGAGCCTGGGATATACACTACTATCAGCAAAATTGTTCAAACATTGACTTTAGCTTCTACCGCAAGTCTTGTAGCTTGGTTTCTTTTACAGCTCTCATCTTTCGAAAAATTCCATACAAAAAACAGCAATCACCAAACAGAGGCAAATGTCATACAACTGAAGATATTATGCAACTTGACTTTACTGGCATAATCCACGTTGCTAGTTGGACTTTTCTCTGGTGTAAAATATATATAACTTGGCACATAAGTATACAAACACTCAGTTCAGCATTTATTGCGTATAGGTAGGCAATATAGCATTTCCAGCACTTTGGTTTGGTACACACGTTCCCTGTGTAGACAACAATGCAAGCAACAAAACATCATCAGCGTTTCATGCATTTGAAACAATTTTTGAATCCTTTACGTTAACAATCCACAGAAAACACTGTTCATCATCATCTTCATCCTTCCCTCATTTCTCATTTTACTTCACTTCCTAATGTATCCCACTATATAACCATACGATACGCATGAAGCATACTGCATACCAAAGAGGCGCAACGCTGTCTAGAAAGTCTCATCATCATCATCATCATCATCGTCTCCAGTTCTCCAAACGAAGAAGATGAAAAAGTTTTTGTTGTTGAGTTCACTTTTACTACTTGTTTCATTTTACTACTACCAACAACCAACATCACATTACCCAACTTGGATGTTACTGAATGTTACTTTACTACTGCTTGCTCGCATGCTTCATCCATTTCTTATTTCTAAGCCAAGTTCACCATTTAAATCCAGCTATCACAAACAACGCGATTATCATCACACAAACCATACCGCTCAACTGGTTGTATGCATTTGTGCTTATACTGTTGTTTTGTTAAAAACGACCAAAAACGTAACAACAACAACAACGACCATTCTTAATAATCTTAACTATCTATGTAGCGTTTTGAAAAAGTATGAGTAGGTATTCATGTCGCCGTATCGTCATCTTCGTGTATTTTTCATTTCATTATCATTTTAATATCTCCATGATATAGATTGTGATTATATATTCAAATAGGTATTAATAAATACTCACTACTACCACAATATACCATGCATGTCAGCCTCATCATCGTTGTCGTCTTTATCATTGCGATCAACATTATCGTCAGGAAGGCCAAAAAAGCAGGGAGCATAAAAATGTCTTCTTCTTAAAATATTTTTGCTGGCTGGCTTGACTGGCTAGCTAGCTGTTGCCTGTCTGTCTACGTAATATTCATCCTTCCATGTAATAATAATGACCAGCAGCAGCAGAAGAGTAAACGCGGTGGTAGCAGCAGCGAGTGTGAAATGGATTTTTCAGAGAGCTTCTTGAATACGTTCAGGTGTAAAAGAATGTGCAGTTTTGCATGACTTTTGAAGAGAATATTGTGAACAACAGGAGGATGAAGAATGAAACCAATTTTTGAAGAAACTTGAACATCCCATCAAGTATTTGCATTTACATGTACCTCCCGTTTAGATTGTTTATAGACATCATCATACAAATCTTTCATCTGAAAAAATGCTAATATTTACTGAAAGCTTTGCTATTTACTAAAAGAGACGAACACTAGAGAACTCATGTTTTCTCTCTTTGCTTTCTTTCATGTATATTATTACGTAGTTTTTTTCAATTACTTTACGTACAGAAGTGTTGGGTGTGCATGCAGAAAAAACAGCGAGAGGTTGCCAATTGCATAATTCTTTCTCGTTTAGACATGCAAAAGAGGAAAAACAGCTAGGCAGGTGATCTGAACTATTTTACCACTTTTTTTCGATTTTTGACACGTATTAAAAAGCTTTACTTGCGTATACATCTGCATTCATATTTTATTGTGGGTTTGCCACAGTTCGAGAATTTTTATAGGAAATCCACAAGTTCTACCGTTTGTCCGTATTATAAACACTTTTAAGCAGGGAAATGCACTAATTTACAAACGAAACGCGTAAAAAAATTTAAATTTGATTTTAAGCATGATTATATTACTCAAGTTTGCTTTGTGAAACTTGACGATTTTCGATTGGGGCTCCCAAAACCTACTGACGACTTTTTTCTTTTTTAAAGAATAACTGAGCTTTTTCTGTGTCTGCTTCTTGTCTGAATTTGCAGTGAGCAGTTATTTTTGGCTGTTCACGACGAGCTGGTTATCGTTGTGCAACTGTAGCTTTATTTGGGCCTGTCATCGCATGTTTGATGACTGCCTGACTGATGATGGAAAAGTCTCCTGGGTGGATTTTTACTGGCAATTATTGACGATATGTATTTCTTCTGTATGTATACAGTATCTCATCTGTGGCTAAAAAGATGAATGCTGAATTGTGCAACTGTGAAATGAGCTGTTGTCGTGTGTTCATCATGGACTGCGTGGTATACTGGTGGATGACAAGAAATAAATCACACATGTGCATGAATCGGATTATCCACGGGTATTTAAATGAAGGACACACAAGTGACAGAACAGGACTGAGAAATGACATGGAGCACTATTAAACTGGTAATTACATTGCATGCAAAATTTGGTTTTTCAGTTAGATATCCTACTAGCATTTTAATGTTTATAAATAAAAATGGAAATTTTAAAGGGCTTTAAAATCCCATTTTTCGATTATCGTGGCAAATAATAATAACTTATTTAATAGTACCTGGGCGGAACAAGGTAAAAATGTTGTAAATAATACGTTTTAATGATGCTGTTAATTCCGTTAGAGAATGACAGATAGATGACAAGCATTGTTATTATTTTAATGGAGATAAAAAGTAAATTACTATGAAAAGTAGGTGTAAAAAACTAAACGATGAGTTCATTAATATATTTAAGATATAATGCATATTTCGTACTGACTGAAAATAACCGTTGATGCTAGCCTTTTCATTGCTTTTTTAAAAAAATCTCAGGGACACTAAAACGAAGTTAGTGCTTTAGAAATAAATGCAAATCATCTTGCTTCATTTTCAATTTTAAAATGACTTCATAAAATTAAAGTTATTTGCTGAGTGGATGCTATAAATGGTATTTAAATGGCCAAAACACCTTGAAATGAAGAAGCAATTTGACAGACCAACTCAACGTCATAAGCATCATATACTTACATAAACTTGATACCTAAGCAGTTAGCCTGTGCAATATCTCTCTGGTATTTAACTAGCTTTTTGAGGTATGTATATTTGTATCTAAAAAAAGGACAGGATGACTCCAAAGATACCATCACGGAAGCTTTTCTATTAAGCACGCTCATGGTCCACAATGGCAGTGGTCCATTTTTATCAAATGAATCCTCCCAATCATTATTATAAGCCAAATTAAATTAGTATTTATAGTAAAGTGCGGATTCGGAAAATACGTTTATGGAATGGTAATATCATGATTTTTTGCGCACATGGCCAGCCGTAAACACCTTCATGTGCCTTTTCTCATTACTGTCTTTAGAATTGACGTTTATTTATTTGCATTAGACATCCCCTCTGCATGCGTTCTATCTCAAATTTAAACTCCAGTTCATTCACTTCAAATCCTTTTGCTGGAGAAAAAAAGGAAAACCAAAACAGTTTATCCCACTCAACATTGTTTGCTTTGCATTATCCAACTATCCTCTTCTTCAGCAATATTATCACAGCAGTATATAAATGCACACTGAAGTTCCATCGACCCCTCCTCAAGTTATAAACTGTGTTTGTGTTGTAGTAATCTTTAATTATGACAAACGGCAAGTGTTTTCTCTTTACTTCAATTTTTCAAAAAGTTTAAACAGTTTTTTTGTCCTGTTTTTCTGCAAAAAATTAAAAAGCACTTCCTCCAGGAAATTCAGTCAATCAATTTTTTGCATGTTACCTCTCTGTTATTCCCTGGTTCCATTTCCACAGCACAGTAGTCAGCTCATGTATCCTTCAAAGAAAGTAGTTACAAGTTACAAGCATGAATTGCATTTTTTGAGGTAAACCATTTGCTGTACCGTGGGGTTCTCATTAGGCAGAAATGACAAGCAATCAATGAAGCAAAATAATATGATCAATATGCAATACGGAATGTATTGAACCTCTCAAGAGGCAAAAAAAGACACTGGATAGCACGACAAACACATTTTACACAGAGTGGAGGCACATCTCATCTCTTTCCATCACAAATTCCTCATTATAAAATCATGTGTCATGTTATACTCACTTTTGTGACAGTCCATTTAGAACATAAACATCATCAGTATTTACAAAAAACAGTATTATGAGTTTTAGAAAGTTGATTAAGGGAACTTGTAGTATGGAGCTACTTAATACTTCAAAAGTGAGAATAAGCACCATATTAATACCACTTCAAAAGCAATCCAGTATTATCGAAAATACGGTAAACTCATGCCATCCCCCAACACCACAGCAGTATAGGAGTCATAAATGATTCTGTTCATCCTATATTAAACATTACTCTTACAACAATAATGATGGTAAAGAGAGGAGTGAAAATCAAAAAACACGTACATCGTTTTGCTCAAAACATTAAAGTTGTCCTATGTGTCTGCTGGATGGAAGTAATATTATTTATGTTTTGATGACGACAATGACTTGCCAAAAAAAAATGTCTGAAGCTTAGCATATGGAATAACAAGAAATGGATTGAGTGAGTAAAGCAAAGGGCATCATTGAACAAACACAGGATAAAAAGCAAAAAAAGGATCAAAAAGATCAGACAGTTTATTATAAGCGTTTTTTTGACTCTATTATATTATAATGTACTGCCACCATACTACTAGAAGTACTCTTAAACCTGGAATATCTTTGTATGAAATAATGCTAATAGAACAACAAACAACGAAACCAAAAGAGGAAAAACTCGGGTGCTGCTGCTGCTGCTGCTGTCGAGTTTGGAATTGAAGCTGACACACAAAAAGGGATCACGGATCACTCTTTCTCCTAGTAATATATAAACTCTTGTCAATTCAGTCAGTTCAGTTACTGTATATGATATATAGTACTGGTTATGTAGGAAGTACATTTTCAGCCAAACTTGTGCAGTGTACGTCAACTATTGAACATGCTGTAAATATGAACTGAGAGAACTTTAAAACGTATGCACATGATCAGATTTTTACTTTTGCACTTTGTCAGCTCCCTTTTCCTTTATTTCTTTCTTTCCAATGTCAAAGGAAAAACAAAATATCAGTTTTCAGCTGGAAATAAGGAAGAAAAGAAAGACACGTTTCAAATGAAATGACATGAACAAACATGAGCTGACTGTCATGTCAAATGATTACTTTACTACTTGATAATATGGTATTTAGCATATGCTTCCATCCACATATTTTCCAGTAGCAGTAACGGTAGTGTTGAGTGTAAATGTATACTGCACAACAATAGAATATACATATTATGCAGCGTATTTACTACTAAAAACTACTTAACTTAAAACCTTACCGTGCTTATTACTCAGCTATTTCAAAACAATTCCAATCGGAAACGAGGGAAAAGCGGGTGTTTATTTTTCAATCATGTACGTACGAAAACCAGGCCTTACCAGAAATGAGGAAATACTGTGTGCGGAGAATCGCGCCGGGCAAATCCTTAGACTAATAAAAAGGGTTAGTGCAGGCACAAAGGAATTATTCGGCGAAGGAAATGGATGAAAATATGAAAGTAGAATGAGTGCATTACATACGCAAATTTTTATTATGTTTTGTGATCAGTTGTGTTTTTATTGTTTTCTGCTCAATTTCTGTTTCTCCAACTTTCTCCTTTACTGAAATACAATATATATATATATATTTATGTGAGAATACGTATTACAGTTAATGTGTAGAGATTTATATAACATTAACTGTATCACTATATAAGTGTGTGCCTATTTTTACTAGATATAGAGATTTACTATGTCTAAAGGAATTGTAATTATGGGTATAAGGAGATGTTTTCCATTTTATATAATATCTAGCAAGATCATTTTTTACATTATGCTTACACATACATAAATTAATATTATGGATACACACAGACACAGTTGATCAAATTTATTCATCTATAACCATCCACGATAACATAGAAATGTATACAGCCTATAGTTTTACTCGTTCAATAAACATAGTATTTTACAATTTTGTGTGTATACTCTACAACCATCCATCTTAAATACATACATAGAGTAGCCTAATATGAATACTTGAGATTCTTGATCGTGCACAGTGAACAATCACTTGCCCAGCTGGCAAACACTTTTGATTAGTAGAGTTCATTTTTAACATTCTGCTCTGCTGTAATGTCTTAAGTTATTACACATGTAAACGTTTTAGGATGAATCAATTAAAATTAAGTTACATTCAAGCATTCATGCTCACTGGAATTTGGATGAGTAGGATACAAAATACGAATTTTGGAAGATATCAACAAAAAGAACAAAGGAAAAAATCTATATTTGAATTTTTTTAAATAACATTTTCATTTATCAGCAGTTCAGGGGAATAAGACATGTCTTACTTGATTAATAGAACCTCCACGCACGATAAAGTTAGCATATATGTGCCTGTGCCTATGCATAATTCCTCTGGCATAAACTAATAACAGTAACAGCAGACATTCAATGTAACATTGTGAAATAAAACAAACGAAGATCAAGAGAATGACTTTATCACAATAAAGAAAAACAACAGCAGTAATAACGATAACCAAACACTTTGTTTTTTTTTTGTATTTTGCATCAACCCAAGGTTTACGTGGACTGGGTCAACGCATTCAGCCGCATACACTTTTTTCATAGTATAATGCTTCCGTAAATAATAATTTATATGTACACATGCTCCTGAGTTTTGCGAAATAAACTATATTTAAAACATTGCACAAAATGAATCTTTACTACATACTATAACTCAAGCAAAAAACCTGGAGTAGTAACTTTTTTAAAAAAAAAATCCGATATCTGATTAAAATAGGAACTCGTGTATTTATGGTATAATATTATATTTTTATCGTAATTTTATGACGAAAATTGAATACTATAAATATTTTTATCTTTCGATTCGAACTGATTGAACTGAACTAAAAAAATGAATATTTTCGGCAAAAGTGTGTCTCCAACAAAAAGCATCATATAATAATATGCGATTAATGTAAAGTTTAAAGTTATTATACTATTATGAAGGTTCATCTGTTGTTGTCCATTAGACCCTTACTTTCTCCGTCACGAGACACCTAGAATGCTGCAGTTGTCATGTGATGAGGGTGGTGAATAGGGGAATTCGTCGAAGGCGGTGTTGGTATTGACCCTTGACAAACATACCACTCGGACAAGTTGTTCTGCTGAGCTGTCGCCGCTGCAGCCATACTAAATAGATGGTGATTTCCGTGATGCGGGTGATGCGGATGGTGAGCTGGATGATGTGGATGGAGTGAAGTCTGACTTTGCAAAATGCCCCCAGGTCCTCCAACAAGACCACCTCCAAGTCCTCCCAGTTGAGACCCTAATTGACTATGTTGCGTTTGTTGTTGCTGTTGCTGCTGTTGTTGTTGTTGATGCAGTTGTTGAGATGTGTGGTTATGAGGCAGAATGGTATTTGGAGAGTGCTGCTGCTGATGGAGGTGATTGTTATTACTATTACTAGTGTTATTATTTGGAGGTGATGCCGCAGGATTACTGCTATTTCCATGATGAGCAGGAGAGGAGGGTGCTGATGAATTGTCCGAATCGTAAGGGGATCCAGAAGGTGGGGGTGATTTCCCATGAACCTTCATATGTTTCCTCAGAGAGGACGGGTGTGTATACGACTTGTCACAACCACGGACCTAATGAAACCCAAGAAAAGATAAAAATATTAGCTTACTAAAATAAATTATTACGATTTTCATATCATTTCAACTGTTCTTAAATAACCCAACTTGTCATTCTCAGTTTTCCTATTTCTCCCCCTCCCTCACACTGGACAAAGTAGTACTATCATACAATTTTACAATGTGTACCAACAATACAAGACAGTTTTCTATATTATGCCAGCATTTCATTCTGTATACCAACATATTATCCAACCCCGGTAAAAAAATATGCGTATACATAATATCCTATTTCATATCCTCCACCACCACCTACTTCTCATCATCATTTACAACAACATGCTTTTTAACTTTTGTAAGTATGGCATGCCCTGCCCTTTTCAAAACTCGTGACAGTTTGAATTTTTCAAACAAGAGGCAACAAGCATGGTTTATAAACTAACTACGATGATAATAATAATGTGCCTCTGCAAGCTGGTGATGAGGAAGATTCCCTCTTGCCTTTCTTTTCTGTACTTCTCTCCTCTTCTTCTGTTTTTGGATTGGAATGGAATGCTTCGCATTCCACACTTTCATCAGGCAAGTCATCGCCTTCTTCCTTCTCTTTTTCAAGTAACTCACTTCGTCTTCACCTGTGTTTGTGTATATTGCCAAGTAAGCCTGCCAAGTACAGACATCGCACAAACACCACTATACTCCCATCATCATCATCATCTCATCTATTCATTCATTTCATTGTTTGAACCAAAAAAGCCAAACAGCCAACCAACTAACAACCATGCTTGTAAAGAAAACAAGAATAAAAAAATAATACATTTTCTCTACACAACACGTCATTCCTCTTCTTCGTGTGTTTAATTTGATGGATGTTTAGTTACCATTATTATTGCGTATCTGTTGTGAAACGACATAATATAAGATACCTATATGCTTCCCTCCCTACAAAAGTATACACAGGTGCATATCATACATACTACCAGTTAGGTATGTACATATGTATATGGTACCAACTAACCAACATCCTCTTAAACTATGTACTTCATAAAAAAATAACTTCTGCATTCTTCTTACCTTCTGCAGAAATATATAAAAAGTTTTAGCATCATTGTTTGTTTATGCATAATATTGTGCTAGGTATACTCTCCGTAAAAACAGCCTGTGTAATTAAACGATAATTAGCACCACAAGTACCAGTAGTGCAAATTACACGTCTTGTTTTTCCTCGCAGATGAATGAATGATGAAGTTCGATGATGATGCATGCACGCCATGTTTCTCTTGCTTACAATTTTATTTACAGCTAAAGCAACACCAGCTAAACCACTCTCAACCAACAGCTTTTTCTGACGATGATAAAAGAATAATCCTCCAAAATTTTACAGCCATATGCATAATCCAATATGAATTTTTACGCCATCATCATCATAACCATCTTAGCATTTTTATCACTATATGTACAATCATACACACCATTACCATATATACACACCACCACCACCACTGCACTAATCTTAATACCACACAACAACATAACATACGCAGTCAGACAAACATAAAAAATTGAAAGCCACATTGAAATAACTCCCTACACGGCAAAAGCAATAATCGACTCAAGGAAAATATTATTAATTGCTTTTGCACGCATGCATACT
>JAHZMZ010002663.1:0-35651 GCA_027743805.1 Lepidocyrtoides sp. E14 | reverse complement strand
TAGAGACACTACATAGTGATCTATCCCATAATATGCACTTAAGTGTAAATGAAAAACGCTAATAAACTCAATTTTTGACTGATCAGTAAGAAAGAATAGACGTATTTTCATTTGCTTGGTTTAATCCAACGAGCAAATGGCATGTGTATTTACTAATTACTGTGTGTATGATTTGTTCCAACTAACTTTGAGGCTATGGCTATGAAAATGTAATATAACTGTTTGTCTGTTAGTTTTACTGAAGTGAGGTTGTAAAAGTTCTGAAAAACCCCTAATTTGCACCCATACGGAGGACAACGGGCAAAAGAAAAAATTCAAGATGGTACAAACGATTTGGAAATTGGAAACAAATTCAATATTGATTAAAACATTTTTTAAAGAGTAAAACTAGCTGTCTAAAACTATAAAAATG
Organism: Lepidocyrtoides sp. E14; assembly: GCA_027743805.1. Taxonomy (NCBI): domain Eukaryota; kingdom Metazoa; phylum Arthropoda; class Collembola; order Entomobryomorpha; family Entomobryidae; genus Lepidocyrtoides; species Lepidocyrtoides sp. E14. The sequence continues at coordinate 35,239 of JAHZMZ010002663.1, read as the reverse complement.
AACATGATTTGAAGCACCTATGCATAGCTGCAAAATAGAAATCAGTAATATATTTGTACAATGAACAAGTGGGCAATATTGAATACATACATAGACGCATGGGTAGAATATGGTATTCTCATAAAAATTCGTTTATTTGAAAGTATAAACTTTAGATTAATAACATCAATATCTACTCGTGTTAATGTTTATTTTTATGACTACATAAAAATTAATTGGACAAAATGCCCAGAACGCAACTCCTGTTAAGAAAGCCGTCGTGTGAGATCAAACGTTTAGAATCCTGCTTTCCACTATATCCTTTTCAGAAATATTAGTGTACTTGGGTTTATCATTTTTCGTAATTCTTGTAATACAAAATGCGTGTAATAAATAATAACACAAATAAGTAAAGCTAAGTACACAAATTGCAATAAAAATCACCAAAAGAGTGATTAGTGCAACTACAGACATCTCATAAGGGGAAAGTAGCGACATCTCGCTCCATTTCAAAGCAGGCTTCCACTGTTGACTATCAAACTTGTGATATGTTCTATGGTCCACTCTTTTAAGGGAAGAAGAAAAAAAACATGATAATTAAACAACTACAAGAATATAACTGTTAACAAAATTAGTTTTTATATAGCTGGCTTACTTACTCATTGTACATGGCTCTATAAATGATAAATGGATCTGGTACGATATTCCAACGTTCCAAATGAGGAGATAATAAAGACTCTTCACTTTGAACAGGGGCAATGCAGTAGGCAAAAATTATGTGACCACAAAATTTGATCATTTTAGCCTTAATATAGTCGCTGCGAAGCATATTGTATATTATTTTTTTGTTAAAAAAATATTGAACAATTATTCAAATGTGGTATTATTGATTTTTCTAGCTGCGAAAACAACAACTAATCATAAATTGACAAGAAGCACTTTAGAGACGCGTGCCACGAATAAAATATAATAGGTATGCTAAATCATTAAAATTTAATACAGCTACTTGAATACATGTTCTAAACGATTAAATAAAAATCAATCATGGTTTAAAGAAAAAGGTTTTAAAAACCAGGATGGACGTTGCAAAATGCACTCACAAAAATTACATGACTGTGTTTTCTTTCAGTTCATTTAGCTGACCATGAAACAACTGTAAAAATGGGGTTTTTAAAAAAATTCACTGATGCTGTGAAATTACTGATTTGGGAAGAGAACTTGGGTGCTTCAGTTTATGGTCTTCTTTAGTATTAAACTTTTGTGACGCTGCATTATCGGGCAACAAGACGAAAGTGGAATGGAAACCTTACCCTTGCCAGTTAAAACTTCTCTATTCTACCTACAGCAACCTTAATTGGTTTGTTTTTCTTGTTTCAGTAACTACTATAAATTGTAATTGTTGTCTCTATCGTCAAAAAAAATGAAATCCTACAATCCTACTGCATCAACATTAATATGAACAACGAACTTATAGTAGGGGGCATTATTTGCAACACCTTTATATTATATGATATGATACAGTTTGTCTCACCCCTTTTCTATAATTTTACACATTTTGCATTAAATTATCGTTAGGTAAAGGACATGCAAACTTATCGTTAGCATGAAAATTACCTGTTTAAATCCTTTCTCAACATCATGCATTATTCATGCATTATAAATATTTTGCATCCAGTATTTTTTACTTTCCTTGATGAGAAAGATGAAACACCTGGATTTTTCTGGATTTTAATTGTTATCATTGTTGTAAGTGTGCTTGAAGTGTTATGATTTAATGAGATGAACCTAACTTACTTCGCCAACTTCCATGTGGTCGAATGCCTATTTTTAGAACGTTTATGTAAAGCAAGTTTAAAACGTTATTAGCTCATCATCAACAATTACGTTGAACCTACTCGACTCTCATTTTTCGAAAACTGTGAGCGTATTTATGAGTATCATTTGATAAAAACTGATGAAAAACCAACCTTCCCTTTCAAACCAACAAATTAATGTACCTAATAGTAATATGATACTGTCGGAAGTAAGCATACATACATTTATAGTGAATCTTTTGCACATAGTTATTTTTCACAATAGGATAAAATTATTAACCAAACTGGATTCTGGAAATAAAAGATATGAAAAAATCATGGAATTATGAATTCTTTATATTGAATGCTGAACACCTGCAAGGATGCACGTGTTCCTTCTTTGGTACCTTCAATTTCCTTAACTTTCTCCGTTGCTCAACTTCATTCACGGCGCAGTCTTTATCAAACTTTACGAGGGTAAACTTTCTTTTCCTATTTACTTTACATAACCATTTTAACGGACCATCAACGTTTGCGAGATGAAAGGTGCTGATGGAACTTACGGGATTTGGGAACACATACGTAAAGATTCTGAGTTCATCTCTAACAGCAAATCTCTACCTCAGAACACTGATGTGGAAAGCGAATTGGACAAAAAGTACAAATTTTTTGCAAACTCATTTTGTGCACCTCCTAAAGAGGAACCTAAAAGGGAAAATTGGGTTAATCAGAGACGACTAACTGGCCGGATAAGGTTCAATAAGTCAAAAGGAAAAGACGGGGCAAAATCTGGACAGTCTAATCATTCGCTCCTCTTTGAAGACGAGCCTGTTGTAACTTGTTCAAAGCAGTTTAGAGAGTATTGCGCAACCACTTCACTTCATGGTTATCGTTACATTTCTGAACCAAAGAGAACCTATGCAGAAAGGTAACTTGCTTTCTGTGCTTTAAAATTGTAAATAACCAAATGTACATACATAACTTTATATTTTATTTTAGATTGTTCTGGATATGTTGGTGTATCTTTGGAATAGTCAGTGCATGTTACATGATGAGTAAAATTTGGAGTAAATGGGCAAAAAATCCCGTACTAACAAGTGTGGCTACAACCAACTATCCGGTAATTTTTGTGCAAAATTTCACTAGTAATCAGCTTTAAACATTACTAGTGTACATTATACACTTTTGACTTTTTCCATCTTGCACAAATACTTTTTTTTAGCAATTTTCAGCATTGCAAATTCGCAAGTAGTTTGAAATTTAAACATTTTCAGGTTACAAATGTCATTTTTCCTGCTGTGACTATTTGCACAGTGAACAAAGCCGTAACAGAGAAACTCATTATACAAGGTTGTCGTTACAAGTAAGCATCAAACAAATGAATAATTTTCATACATTTGAATGACAATATACATATTATGCACATGCATGATTACATAATTATGATGATGATGCCAGTATAAAAAATTGGTTTTTACTTTCGTAGTTACACCTTATCACAAATGAAGACAATTATATCAATGCTGGTTGATCCTGATGCAAGGAATAATGATCACTTCAACGCAGAAAAAATTCATGCAAAACCGGAAACAGTTTTGAAATATTTACGATTGGTTGCCCCAAAATGTGATGACTACCTACTGACGTGCAAATGGAATTCAGCCTCAGTTCCTTGCAAACACATTTTTCGCCTCACCCTCACTGATTCAGGATACTGTTGTACATTCAATGCAATTGAAACCAAAAAGACACGGAAGGATTCGTAAGTTCACTCATATTCCCAACAAGTATATGCACCTAACTTGCTTTTACAACTTGAATTATTAATGATCTACCTACATACACAGCAATTCATATGTCATGAAACTGTCAAAGAAAACAAAAGGTTATATTTTGTAAGCTTTCATAGCTTTCTCTTTTGATGCTTGATCATTGTGTACATGACAGAAAACACGATTTGGAAGTAATGATACAAGAGGCAGAGTTTGAATACCTACAAAAAGCTGTTTGGGACTACACGGACAACTTCCGGGACGTAAATGGTCCTTTACCCCAGGCTGATATAGATAATTCCACTACTACTACTGTTGATAATTTCAATTGCATTAGAGAGTATGACGATGACCTATTTCCTGGTATATGCCATTATCTACAACGCTGTCGAGAAAGTCCAACATGTCAAAACAAAAATAAACCCAAAGTTTCTTCCGGTGGGGCTGCGGCTACTGAAGATCCCGAAGAGCCCATCCCCACCTTTGGCGACTCAATCAATGGAAATGCATTTAACATTTTTCAAGAAAGCTTTCCTTTGAGGGTGGCAGGAGCAGGAAGGTCCCGTGGCTTAACGCTTATGTTAGACACGCTAAGATGTGATTCTATTCCCACAGATTCCTTCAAGGGCTTAAGGGTGAATTGTATTCAGGATGATTTTATTTTGAAATATGCCTAATTTGCATTTGAAAATACTCATACTATTTATTATTATAAATCGTTTTTGAAGATTTTGGTCCATAATGCTGACGATTTTCCTGCTGTAGATGAAAGAGGTTATATTATTGGACCAGGAATGGAAACCCAGATTGGAGTCACTGCAATAGAAACCTACTCTGCGTGAGAAAAATGACACCTTAAATTAATATTTAAAAAATAAAGTTTCACACATAAAGCTGACGGTAAGCTTTCTAACAATGTTTTAGGTCCGTTTTGCACGAATTTAGCAGCGAAACTAGAGGATGTTTCTTTCCTCAAGAATTTCCCCTCAAGTTCTACACAGAGTACAGTCGATCAGCATGTGTGGTGGAGTGTGAAACTGAGTTTATTAGCCGCGAATGTCAATGTGCTCGTTACTTTTCTCCAGGTATTGCATACTATTATCATCATTTCCTGTTTTAGTAAGCGCTCCCTCCCCTTTCCTGGACTCGTTTAAGTTGTGGGTCATTGAACTAACAGTAACGTAAAATGAATGAATGAATTATAGGAAACTATTCAGCATGCACACTAAATCAATACACAGATTGCGTGAAGAAAGCAGTAGGTAAGCGATATTACATAGCACAAACATCAACTTCAAATAAAAGGCGAAAGAGAAAGGCATATTTTTGTTGGAAAAAGTGAAAGAGAGGAAACTGCCAAAGCATGATTCATAATATGCAATTGATATATAAACTCTACTCTGCTTGACAGATGTAATACAAAAGAAAACTATGCCTATGCCAATAACAAAGGAAGAAGGTAAGACTTTCTCACTTGCTACTTACACACAAACAAAAGCTATAAAACTTAAAATGAGTAAAATTCTTCTGGTTTGGTGTTATGCAGAAACCTCTGTATTTAAATTCAAGTCAAGAAGAGAGACAAGCCAGGAGAGAAGTTGTGCAGAATTTTGCTTACCAGCGTGCAATGAGACATTTTATAATGTCTTCATCACCGCTGCCGACTTCCCCAACCAACCGCAGGCAAACCAGACAAAAATGATTAGAGAAGCTATTCAGCAAGGACATGTACATTTAAACGACATTGCATACGTCAGTGGAAGCATTTCAGTAGTGCGAATATTTTTCAGGGAGTCGTCCATCATGCAGTATAAAAGAGATGAGCTATTCACATGGGAAGATTTTGTCTGTAATGAAAACATGGTTTTGCTTGTAGACTGCTTTCTTTACTTTAATAATATACTCCGACTATCGAGTAATTGCTGTGTTAGCTATAATTATCACTTGTATTCCAGTGGTAGTACAAAAATATCAAGATGTTACTTCTCCTTTCCACAGCTAATCTTGGTGGTGTCCTCTCACTCTGTCTAGGATTTTCTTTGCTCTCACTTGTGGAAGTTTTCTACTTTTTCACAATGCGAATGTCCATTGACAAAAAACGACAAATTTCAGCTAGTAATCATGCTCAAATTGCAGTGCTGGAGCCCAGTAAAAGTAAAAAATGATACTAGTGGAGGACAAGGGACTTGGCACTTGCATGAGAAAAGTGTGAAAGAACCTTTGACGTCACCTTCGAATATGGCTAATTAAATTAATTTTTTTCTAATATTTTACACGGAAATGGAACTAGTATTCTCAAGGCTACAGTGTTCCACATAGAGAAACTTTCAGATCTAATTTAATATTTCAGATTGGTATTACTCCAACATGCAATTTTCCAAGTTTTTAATACAGATCATGATGGTCGTTTCTACGAATTCACAAAAAAAGTGATATATTTGTCAAGGCAGAAGATTGCAAATACATTGTAGGACGAAATAGAGTATTTATGGGCAAATAAATGCAAAATTCAAGTAAAGCCACAAGTCATACATAAAAATTTCTTTGTACAAAATATGGTTGAAATAATGTTTATTTTTCGTGATTTAATTTTCAAAATCACGGTTGCATCACTCGATCAGTTCAATATAATATATACAACAGTTATACGGTACTCATTCATACAAAACACTCCAAATAATATATTTTTAACTCGCAATGACAAGCATACATTTAAAACAATTATTATGAAATTTAATGCGGCGCTCTCCAAAGTTATAATAAGTTCAGTTTAAAGTGAATTTTTAACAAAATACGTTGCATTTATAAAAATTCGCTCATTATTATCATTCTATGGAGCTTTCTATACTGTCAGTGCTTTCATCATCTTCTGAGGTCACTGCACTAACACTGCTGGAACTTGAGTCTTCTAGTCTCAGCTTTTCTAATACAATCGATTCTAGTTCGAAGACATGGTCATCTTTAAACTCATTAGCTCTCAGAAACCTTGCGAGCTCGGTTACGTATTCAACATTAGATCCACACACTCCAGTTGCTGTAATTACCTAAAACATGACAAAAAGATCAAATTCAGTAATCGATCTTTATTGAAATTGTTGTTCTTATAAATAGATCCCAGGAACTTATCATTAACTGTAATTATATGGTTATGTTGTATTATGCATTCAGTAGTGTTGTGCATATGCCATAATAATAATTATGAATGAAGCTTTCATGATGAATCATTTTTATCATCATCACTTATGAAAAATTGTGTTCAAGTATTAAATAGTGGTAGTGTGAACACAGCCAGATAACCTCTGCTAATTAAATCCTAAACTGAATGTCTAATGTCGTTTATCTTTACGGTTGCACATAAATATTGGTCATGCTTATCTTCAATGGCAGCAAATGCCACGATTGGAAAGTGACATATGACAAGCTGGACGATCATGTTAGTTTAAGTGCTTGTGCGTAACACAAGAGAACGATTTTTAGTCAAACGGTAATTATCATTCATTATGACACGTTTAGTAGTTTGTAAAAACATACACTACTGCACCCTTTTTCTTTCTGAAAATAAATGTCACAGTTTGTAGTAGGTTAGGCATTTAACGTGGAAAATGGCCAACGATTATATAAACAAAGATCAAGTTAATGACAAGCAAAAGTAGTAGTAATATAATTTTGATTGGCATTTTGCTGTGTTGGTATTGCTAAATTTACTATATTATTTTTGATTCTTACTTCATCAGCAATATCTTCTAGTTCTCCAGGCCCCCTCCAATCTACATTTCCTGGCAGTGCAATAAACAGGACTACCGTTACCGGCTGCATATCAGTATCACAGGCATAGAATAACGTCTTTTTCGAATCATATCCCCCTAGTTTGGTTTCTCTATTGTCCAAATATTTCAGTGTCTTTTGGCAAGCTTGTGGATTTACTCTAAACGCAGCTCCGTACGTTTCACCCTGAAATAGTAAGGAAAGTTAACTGTGTATACTACCGACCTCGTGTAAAAGAGTCTGCTTGCCTATTTTGCATTCAATACTCATTGGGTAAATTGCTGAACAAAGTATGTCTGCCAGAATCGATGCTCTAGCTATTTGGCAATCTCGCTTTTTGGTGGTAATGAATGCTAATAGAAGGGTAAAAAGGTAATATAATGGGTTCAACTTACATCCTGATCTGGTACCAAAGTAGCAACCCGTCCCGGCTGCAAAAATAAAAAATAAAATTGACACGTGAACATTGCGTGATTTTAGTAAAACAAGCTTACGTATTGTGTGATTGATATGCATATGTAAGTAAGACTAATAAGAGCAAGGTAAGAAGTAGAGAGAAATGAACGCATCCTCATATTATCAACTTTAACTAGGTATAATATTCAGATTGTATATAGGCACTTTGTAGCGGACCAAGCATGAAATATTTTATCGCTCTTCATCTTTAAATTCACAAAGAGACTACTCTTTGCTAATCATCTTTCTCCAAGATTCTCTAAGTGCTTTAAGATTTTGTTTCTCACCTTTGCTTTAGTACCTCGATGTACTTGATTACCCTGCCAAAATCTTCTAACCCATCCTTTTATGTGACCAACCACCATTTCTTCATGTTCAAAGCCAGGATCCCAGCATAAGCTTCCATATGCAAAAATCCAGAGATCTTCTGCCTTCATTTTGTATTTGATTTAAAATCTCACTGGTACCAACGCAGTAGAGTATAAATACTACTCAGAAATTATCGCCACCAAAATGACTTCCAAAAACGAGATCAGGGTTATCAGTATTATTATCAGACTGGAGTGGACGGCTTGCGATCTCGTAAGTGGTTTCCGCAATAAACACGTACGTTATGGCTGTAATAAATCAAAATGCTGAGGGTTATTCCAACTTTTTACGTCATCTGTTGGGTAAACTAACATTAGTTTCCAGTAAATAATCAATTACCTTGTTGCATTCATGCACCACTTGCAATTCACGATACTTCTTGGATAAGCCAGACTACCAGGTACAAGCAATCGGGTTTACGTATACTGAGGAAATGCTTTAATCTCTGAAAACCTTAGGATGTCACGTCACAGATTGGAAAAGTTGTTGGAAATACTTGTCTCATCCACTTAACGTTGTTAACTGAATAGTGATGCGACTTTTGTAGACGATGCAATTGGAGTTTTCACTTTTGACTCATCTGATAAACAGAATAGTGCAGTGTAAATATGATTTTACTCTTCGCAGACAACACACGACATATTGTATACACCTAATAAAATAGCATAAAGGCGTATGTCTATAAAGTTTGTGTTATTATGAACCCCATATTGCATAGTATGAATAAATTGCCCAATTGAATAAAGTCATTCGTCCTACAAACAAGTTACACTCTTGTTCCCTTGATTGAAGTCTGAATTTAAATGCATTTTGTAAAAGTGAGGCCATATAGCAACATTGCTATGCTCAGTAGTGGACTTTGAACCAAAAAAATCCCCGAATTTAGGGTCAATAGAATGAAATGCGCATCGAACAAAGTACATATTATTTCATGTAAAAGCTATGCCCATCATGCCCCTACAAAATTCTTTTTTTTACTTACTTTCCTATGCATGCCTACTTGCGTTCCCTTTCTTTCCTACTTCTTCGGTGCTCCTTGTTTTTGTGGTGCGTACTAAATGTTTCAGAATTTTGTGTTTTTTAAAATGCTTTAGACCGGGGATGACAAAGCATGCACAAGGCTACTACATGCGCGGCTGGTTAGGTAATTGTAGTCAATGTCTGTAATGTTTACTTTTAACTTCATGCATACCTATTTTAAATTCGTACATACGCAAAAGGACGCAGCTTTCCCTCCAACGTCACACACATTCCTACTGACGTACACGTACTAAACTTAATAGCCTAAATATACAAAACCTACAGAAAACCTACACACAACTTTTACTGATGTTTGATAATCTAAATATAGAATTTTCTCGGATATATATGAGATCTATTTTGACATGCATTTTTTTCTCTTTATATTTCGAAATTTGAATCATTTGCTTCCATGTGATCACTAAAAGTTTATGTTTCCAATATGTGCTAGTGCTAGTTCCTAGTTTTGTAAGTATCTGTAAGCACTAAGCAGGTTTTGTTTGTACCATTATCACTCATTAAGAACGTGATCAGAAAAGAGTACATGAACACGGTTCAATGCCATGTTCGTACACTTGCGGCTCTAGATTACTAGAGTATAAATGTTTGTTGTATTTTGAATGAATATGGGACAAAAATATGTATCTCTTTTCAAAATGGTTGTCATTGCAAAGTGGAACCGGCGGCGACACGCTGGAACTCAAGCTCCAAACTGTGTGTCTGGTAATCAGAATTTAAAAAAAAACCCAATCAATCAGATGAAAACGTGGCACTTATCGATACGACGAAGCCGATTCCTCATGCAGGCAAGGACTTATGCTTGCCACTTGTCATATTTGAAAGTGTCAATATAGTTTTACACAAACAACAAGTTGAACGTTTTATAATGCACTTGTTTGAATGCGTGTATTGTATACTCGTTGAATTGGGCTCGATGTGGATAAGCAATTTAATATCTACCGGTCTCTACAATTTGTTTATATGTATATGTCGTTTGGAAATGTTTAAAAATGCAAAACTTGTTGAATGTTATGTTGACAGTTCAAACTCAATGATGATGGCAAGTTGTGCAACTGACCTAGAACTTTTGATTTCAAAATGTGTATATAAGTGACAAGTGCTTATTATTATTTTTATTTATTTTTAGGGTGCTCTAATCATAAAGCAATATTGAAAGCTCACCAAATACATGCAACTATCAATTAGTGTGGTAAATACTTGAGAAATTTTGCCGTAAAAAATGTGCAAAAAACCTTGTGGAGTGGTTCACAGGAAATATGAATTTCAAGAATAGCAATAAAGTTGATGAACCCATACAGTAAATGCCAATTGCTGTATCACTGCAATGTCATTGTTGCCTACTTTAATCAATATTAGTTAAATTAGTGTACGGCCTGACGTGCATTACAACTTTGGGCTGTACACACAAATGTCTGTATTCTATCACCGTTCTTACTGAAATCAGGCATAACTAACAGAAGAACTGAAATGATTTGAGTTTGGGTAATTTTGTCCTACCTAGCTTACCAGTTTTTGTCTTATAAACTTTACCAAGCACATTGATGTGAACAGAGTGACAAGCATGATGTAACTTTCCCAGTATATTTCCAGAATTACCCAAACCTTGGCCGAAAGCATGGGACTCTCCACTCTTTCATTTTTTTACTATTGCGCTCGCGCATGGCAATGATCTATATTTTGAGCTTTTACTGCATAGCTATAATGCACAATGTGCTTGATCTTCACAGTTATATTTTGTATGTACACCTAGTACTTACATATTATGTAGATAATATGTCATATTGCTTAATTTTAATGTTTTTAACAGTACAATAGTTGGGAAAAATCCAATTTCGGTAATTGGTACGAATTCTAAATTAAGGAGACACTATAATCGGAACGGATATGATATGATGACAAACACGTACTTTTTATTCAATGTCATTAGTAATATTACGATGTATCTGCACCACCACATGTTATTGCAGATACTGAAGCATATATATTACCTGACTTTATCTACTTGAAAATTGACTCTTATGTTGTAATTTCCTGATATTATAAGAAAAAAATGACGCATCTGGCTATTATCAGTTAAAGGTAATTTTTATAATTGACAAATCCCACTAACAATTCCATTGTATTCATTACTCACTTTTTTTTTCTATAAAATAAGGAATGTCCTCAATAAAATGAATAATTATTGGTTTGTCAATCTACAGTGAAACGTGTACTTGTGAAAAAAATCTACTATAGTATAACTTGCATATAATAATCTAAATTCATTCAAACAATCCAGATTTGCACTTTTTCAGCACAATGATATGGTAAAAAATGTAAGCACCTTTTATGAAATGTAGAATAAATTAATATTTTTTGTAATAAAATCTTACTTGATTATGAGCTGTTCGTATCAATCAGATCTTGAGATGTGTTCTTGTGAAATTTCAACATCGGTTCCCAATGGTATTGTATTGTAGAGATTACAAAAACTACAGTTGATTCAAAGAGAATGACTTTTTTCTAGTAACTGCTCCGTTCAACTTCAAAGATTGACTGCGAGAATTTTTGATAATAATGACCGCTTCACGTTTGGAACGATTGAAAGTTGTAAATTGTATGATGCGGCGGCAACTGGCAAGTAATTGTTGCTATCAAACTAAATGAATGTAAGATGTGTATGCAAGCAAAAAAAAACTAGACTATTTTGCAGACGTATCAACTCTAGTAATCTATAGTGATATTCATTCACTTGATCCTGAATCTATATTTTGTTCGTTTGATTTCTTACCTCTCTATATCGGAGAGAAGCAGTCAATTTAATTGATATAACCTTGCAAGTTTGAGATACAACTTGGTCTGCACTTATATCCTATCCCATATAATAACTGATAAAAATTTATACCCAACCAAAGTGGTAAAAAAAACTCTGATGAACAGGCTGAGCCTGCCTGATAGAAAGGATAAACTAACTGTTTCCTGTTTCATCAGTCAAATCAGTGAGCGAAATGAATTGATGACAGTCTGCAATGTGGATTTTTATACCGTGTATCCCATGATGTCCTATGTCCTCTCTCTGTGAATGGAGCAGTACAAGAAGAACAATTTTTATGCGAACAAGTGGAGGAAGAGCACACAATGTATGATATATATATAGTCTGTATTTGATGAGTCAAGTGAGGTTGGCAATGCTAAATGTTAGAATATGCCAATCTTTTTGTATAATTTCTGATTTTCGTATACAAAAAACGGTCTCTATAACCTTTGCACATTTTTATTCCTTTCCAACTTCATTCATATATAGTATCCCATGCGGTCGATATGATGATAATATTCACATGTACATTTTTTGTGAAATGCGAATGTACCGTATACACTTGTTATAGACCTTTTCACGCAAGTAATACAGTAGCGCTCATTGATTGATGCTGCAGCAGCTGGCACAATATAGACGGCGTTTTTAAGCCGCCTCTGTCATACATGCTGAAATGAACAATGTAAATGCATTGCACCCATCATCACCACCACCACCACCACCCATACTTTCCATCTAAAAAGTCTCATGTTTTAACTTCAGCCGGTGAATATGAATGAATGTATGGTTCTATTCATTGTTTTGTATCCTATTCAGTTAATAGTCAATATAAAAGTTACCTTTTTGCCGACATAACTGCTACCTAAAGAACCAGCAGGTTTTCTTAGAGTCATATTGCTCCCTCCCATGATAAAAATCAGGAGCATCGCTCTCCTCCGCAATATTACAATTGCATGCAGTAAAACGGCAACAAATTCTCATCATCTCAAATATACAATGTAGCGTCTTCAGTCTTTCTTTATATTAAAGAGAGAGTCAGAAGAATATAGGTAACTGCCTTTCGAATTCTCTTGCTGCCGTTGCAAAGCAATAATTTAATACTTTCCTTTGTAACGTCAGTTTGCTTGCTGTTTGCGCTGATGTCTGCAGAATTGCAGACCGTATGGTTGTACTCACATATTATTATAGCAAGTTGGCATTGCATCAGCTTACGCGTAGGAGAAAATGCATGCTCAATGCTACACATCACCAATAATGCTCAGCCCAGCAGCCATAAAATGCCAACGACACACTACAGCCTTGTAACAATATTACATGCATGTCAGTTTATCTAGGTTTTACCTTTGCTTTTGCGGCTTTAGTGTTTTGGATGATGCAAGTTTTTTCCCACTTGCAGAAGATAAAAACTTGCATTTCGGCTTAAATGCTTAGGGTGTCACAATGGAATTTTAATGTGAGCAATAATTATTATTGCGAGGATTTCCTATTTCATGAAGCAAATTTCTTATTGTGATGTGTATTGCAGATTGCATTGAATTGATTGACGTTCGAAGAAGAGGATGCTCAAGTGTCATGCAGTCTAACTGGCAGACTGTGCTGACGCATGCACGCATGTCATTAATAAATTTTGTTTAACGTGATAAATTAATATTTTTATGATCTTAGTATGAAAGATGAGTTGTTCACTCAGTATCGCTAGCTAACACACAACATCCATCATGCCTGTTGATGATATGGGTTTAATCCTTAGGATAAAAATTATTAGATGCCTAATTACCAAGTAAATAAGTTTACATATCGCTAGCTTTTAAATGTTATGCATGATGGATGGGTTTACTATGCAGACACCTCTTTTAAGATGAAAAGGACGGAATTTCGTTGTTCATATTTGTTTTATAGAAAAGCGAATTAGGGTCACGTCATGGCCAATAAAGTTTTACGAGTAAGGAAAAAATGCAATAAAAATATAAAAGTTGTTGAGGGCAGCTTGAAATCCTTCCCCTACCACATGTGAGGAAGAAGGATAAGGATTGTAGCAACATAAGCGTGAAGACGAAGGCTTTGTTAGGTAAAAATAAAGTAAGGCAGGCATTTTCCTCCACATTGTCCAGCTTTAAATGACTAATTATGTTACCAATATTTCATTATTGACTTAGTGTTGGCCAAATGACTTGTAAATATAATAATTTTGTACTTGGGCGTAGTCCACGTGAAACTTTATATCATCGCCAGAAAACAAACTCGTACGTAACGAGGTTTTACGTATGTCTGTGAGCTGATATGGGACAGTTCACTGGATAAGATTGTTCTCTTCTGCATAGGTCAAAAAAATCGGGGCGCTTACTTGAATCCATATGCAGCTGTTTTAAATTTTTTTACCATTTCCACCATAAAATAAAATAATACCAAAGTATTGAATTGAATAACAATCATATGTATTCATTCATTATCTTTATGAAAGCTTGGATTACAAACCCATTTAACTAATCTCAATTATCCATCACAGATACAGGGTAGCCGTCAACCGTATAACAGAAACAAATAATGAGCATGGACATTAATGATCCATGTAGCGAGGGGAGAAGGGAGTTATGTGTGTGTGTGAGTATTCATATTACTTCACTTCATTAGCTCATTACTTACATAAGTTATTTAATAAGGCTATGCCTCCATTTTCATCCGAACACCAATTTCACAAATTAAACGAAGCATTTATTTATAACCATTACCGTGGCCAGTGAATGGTATGGGCTGCAATACACATAGTTTCTTTGTAAATAAATTAGGTATCTAGTTGGTTCAATTTAATTTTATCATAACCACCTTATGAGGAAAAAAACTAATCAAACCGTTGCAATGACCGTACCATGTAGCAGTGCCAGCAACCTTTGGACTTATGGAGACTTTGGCTCAACTAACTGTTATCAAGGTCATCAAATGATTTATTACAGTTGGCTCCACTCTAGTACTTGCCAATTGTGGATTCAAAAGTTAAACGAGAAAATAGAATGAACGTTTTATTAACGGTTGTATTATGAATAGCTGTCAAAATTTAGACATTAATAAATATGTTGCAATGTGTAACCGGATTTATCCGCTTTCACCGAGAAATTTGACTAGCCTTCAATCTTAATATTTGTGAAGGCGTCATGTACAGTTGTATTTAAAAGACTATCAATCTTTCCAGCCATCGGTTGATACATAAATGGTCTTCTGGGATAAATTCTGTCATTCTTCCAAGGGTTCTCCCAATCCTGTGTCGTGTGCACACACTCTTCAGCGAATCCCGGCAATTTATATTTCTCTTCTAGTTCCAAACATCCGGAAAGAAATGTGTCAGCGTAAGATTGAACAATTGGGTAGTCCTCCGAAGGAACCTCTCTATATTCTGGTCGAGTCACGTATACCCAGTATTGTCCAGTGGGCAACATATTCTTTACTGATGACCGGTTTGTCAGTAGCTGAATTCTGCTAGTTGAAACTTCCTCCCGACAGTAGAATGACTCTCGAGTATCATAATTTGCCAGTGCAGCTGCTGATGGCACCTTGAAAAAGACAGCGTTAAAGTAAGCCGACTTGTTTGAGATAACATCAGCGCCAAGATACGTCGTACTAAAGCTAATGGACTCTCCTTTACAGGACCACGACCGAGAAAATCCATAAACTCGAATGGGAATGTTATCTCCAGTTTTTGGGTACGTTCTTTCCTTGGAAGCCATTTGCATCAATGAGCCGTATCCAATTAGGTATTGTGCAACCCCATTAGCTCCCGAAGGATAACAGGAGTGTCCTGCATGCGGAGGTGGTAATTGCTTAACATTGGGTACTATTGTAGCATTCAGTACTCCGTCATCAGTGGCTTCTAGCTCAGTCCCAATGTACAATTTCCCAATCTCTAGCGAGGTGTTGCCACCTATGGTTTTCTATTTTTCAGAAAATATAGATTCTTAAATAATTTTCAAATACGGTTGTACATAAAGTTTGCAGTATTATTTTATGCAATTGAACGTTTGCACAAGTCGTACCTGCAACGAAGGTAGTTGATGATTGGAGAACAGTAGCATTCCCAATAAATATTTTATGATTTGGGACGAAAACATTTTATTGTACGCAAAAAAAACAATAATTTTTATTCAGCAAACCAAAATCGATACATGGATTTTTTTCTTTCAATGTATGACTGACATTTGATGCACGTGACAAGTTGACTTGGTCAAAATATTGGTCAATGATACTAATAACCCTGATACACTTTGAAAATGCTGCACAGAAACAGTATCTAAAAATAGAAAAGTTGTTCACGTACACTACTAACGTGGCTTCCCCAATTACATTATTGACTACTACATGGCTTTCAATTAAATTAACAACGAACCAAAACTAGAAAATGTTATACGAGAAAATTATCTAGATACGCAGACAGGGTCAATCTTGCAGAAAAGACTGCTAATTTTGTGATGTCATGTAACTCCTAGTTAGTCAATACTAATACTACTATAAGTTTTGGGAGAAAATAATGTAGCATTTTTCGTTGCATCACAGAGAGTTATGTAAGAAGTAAAGCAAGTGATTATTCTCACTTGGTTCTGCTTGCTGCTAACATTCAAGTTTATAATTATTCATCAACTTAAATTTCAACTTTTCAATAAAGTACGGCTAGTTGTATGAAATAATGAGGATTCAAACGATTTTAATATATTCATTAAAATCTAAACTGACAAAATAATGGCAAAGATGTTGTGTGACGTTTGTGATTTATTTTATTTATTTCTTTCATAAAGATTCGTTTTTTAAAAAAATGCGAATTTACAATTTAGCTTCATTATGCTTTTTCTCCCGCCATATGTGTCTCTGGTAAAAAAACGACACAACAAGTTAAATAATGTTAATAAACATCTGCTATTTTACATAATACAACCTGAATTCATAGAACTGAAATGAACTGTGCCATGGAACACATAAAATGATAGTAATTCGAATCATCATCTCGACAAGTTGGTGTTCAATCGAATTTTCCATTATCCTTTTTTCCAACATGATTGCTTTGAAATATTGACGGCAAATGGATGGAAAAAACTTCAAAAAAATATTGGTAAGGAACGAGACAATTGATTAAAAACTTGTCTTTAATTTAATAACCACACATAACTGTAACGCTATTTTAGTATTGTTGATGATGATTGTTCTTTTTTAATCTGCACTTAAGAGACAAGTCTACATGATGGAAGTGAAAGTAGGTTGAAAGATTTTTCTGATTTAAATGTCACGAAGACTTCTATGCTTTGAAGTCTGGAAAGACCTTTTGCCTTCAAATGTCTACCTATAATACCTATGTATATATTGCCTACGTGTGTATGAATACTGTGCACTACCTACTGGATAACTGGTTGCTTGTATGTTTAGTATTTTTGATGATTCATGAATGAACTTAAACTTGTACAATATGCTGCACGTGCATCCATTAAAAAAGTCTTTAGCCTGATGATAAATTAGTACATATCTCGATCATCTCGAGAACTAGGTTGGTAAGGTCCGATACTAACATCACATCTAGGAAACAAACTTCCAGAATCGTGCAAGCCTACACTACTTGAACATTTTCTAGTTGGGAACTTCTTCAGCAATTCACACAATTTAATTAGTCCCAAGACGGAATACTTTATAGCAAAAAATATAGCTAGGACAAAGGAAAATAAAACCGTTCCAACAAGAAGCAGCAAGAGCAGTGATATTAGACACAGAACGGTGTGTGCCCGAAGCTCAGAGAAGAACTGATGAACTGTTTTACTGTCGTCATCAGGCTTGTCAGAAGGTGGCACTAAGGTAGTCTTTCCTGAGGGTGGTGAAGTTGACGAAAAATCATTACTGGGAGAAGATGATTCGCTTTCAATAGTTTTGGTGGAAGCTGTTGTGATTGAGGACGTGTTATACAAGTTATGAGTAGTAGAATCATTCACTGGCGTAGTTGGTTTTGCTGGCATGGGTTTGTCTTCATGTTCCATTGGGATTTCTGTGGGGGATGATGGCTCACTTTTGACGATTGTGGAAGCTGGGATTGAGGACGTGTTTTGCAGGTTATGAGTAGTAGAATCATTCACTGACGTGGTTGGAATTGCTGGCACTGGTTTATCTTCACGTTTCATTGGGATCACTTGTGCTGGAATTGCCTTTGATGAAGAATCATTGCTGGATGATGGTTCACTTTTGACCGTTATGGAATCAGTGTTGGAGGATGCATTTTGCAGAGTAAAATGCATACTTGCATTTTGCATGCCCTGGGCTTCATTCGCTGACATGGCGGATTTTACTGACAGCGTGTTTTCATGATCCACTGGACTTTCTGTTGTTTGAGAAGAAGGTACAGCAACAACAACATTGGTAGAATTCTCCCCAATAGGCTCACTCAAGCCCCTTGGGGCTTGACTCTTTTGAAATATTGAAGAATTGCCTTCTTCCTGATACTGGCTTGAATTTGAATCATTACTCTTGGCAAACTTAATTTTGTCCGTTTTAATCAAAGATTCATTTGTGGGATGAATTGGTGGTAGCGAAGAAGTTTCTGTACTGAATGAAACGTCTGGCTGTGTCGAAACATTTTCACGTTTATTTACAGACTTGTTTTCCGATAGAGATGTACCAGTCCCAGAAGATAACGGTACGCTGTTATGATCAGAAAGTATTATATTTATATTTATTATGTTTTAATAGCGATTATGCATTGAAAATTTGATAAATCCTGATCGAGTCTTTTAAACCTCATTTAAAATTACAACCGATTTTATACTTTTATTTTGACAAGTGTATTACAACTCGCAGAGAGACTAAACTTACCTACTCTTGTTCCCATCGGCTTGATCAATTTCAGCAGCATGTTGATCTGAGAGAGTACTTAGTTGTTCACTTTTAGACGCTTCATCCGGCAAGGAAGCTCCAGTGCGCATTTCAGTCTTCAAATAATGCTTGCTCGCGTTTGCATCATCTCCTGGAAGCATTTGTGTTGTAGCTTCCAAAGGTTTGCTTACACTTCCTTCACTTGACGTTTGAAGTGGTGTTTGTGTCGTCAGATAAGCCGATCGATTTTTATCATTATCTGCTTTGATGATGGTCTGTACTGTACTGTCATTTCCACTTTTCCCTGTTTCAGGCAAACTTTTAAGAGGTTCCAATGACGCTACCGTTGTTTTGTTAAGGCTTGGAAAGACCTGCTGTGCATTTTCATTTTCCACTGTAGCACTTGCAACACAATGAAATTGATGGGAAGTGAAAAGTAGCAGAATAATTTGGGCACTGTTGAGTTCTCTGAATTGTGACATTTTAAACGTAAAAAAGTATAGCTATGCCAGCGGTTTACTAACGACTTATTTCTGACAGGAATTATTTATACCCACCAAGCTGCAAATGAATTTTTGTCATTATGATTGCAGTCACAGTGAAAACATAACTTCTTGAAATGGCTGGGAAGCAGTTTCAGCTCATTTGCAACCGGACAAGCTACTCACAAGCTTAAAACACCTATTAACATATAAAGGTATATTTTTACGATTTCTTCGTCTTCACACAAAATCACGTTTATGCATTATACCATTGTGCAAGACAAAGAATAGCTAATATAGTAAAAAAATATATGTGACTACCACCTAATGTTTTGAAGATCGTTGACAAAAATGATAAAACTGCATTAAAAATTGAAGCTTGGTTATGTTTTCAAGTGTGTTTTTCTGAACACGCTACTACGCTTGTAGAGATTGTGGATCAATGATGCCAACTTCGTATAAAATAGAATATTGTGTAGACGCTGCATGAATTTTTATGAATGACTCATACTCATCATCGATACCAATAAATTTAGTTTTTATGCTTTGTAATATGACGAATGCGAATGACATTTTAATGGCTAAGTAATTTTATTGATGTACGACATTCGTATAATAGCAGTACGCATGAACAAGAGGTTTTCAGTGAATGGGAATGGGACATGACTAGTATTATCTCAACAAGGTAATTAAAATATATAAATAGGCAAACAATGATATTTTGAAGACATTAATGTTTATGGTGTGGTATTTTGTATGCACGCACGTACTATCAAGATTGGGAAACTAAACTAAACAAGAAATAACTAAAAGTGCTTAAACAAGCACTAACAAAGATTTTGATTTTTACTAAATGATGCAATGGAGTGTGTGTGGATCGATTTTTTTAAATGCTTCCAGCCATGATAGATTAATAAATGCAAGACTAACTACACACTGCTTCTCAAGTTCAATCATTTTGATAATATGCCGACTTCCTGGGGCTTAAATCGCTGTAATTTCGAGTTTTTAATGTCGCATGATATTTAGTGCATGCCAAATTGTAGTAAAGAAGGATGCAGCGATTTCACTTCGATGCAGGTTTTACTAACTATAATGCTCAAGTTTAACAAATATAGACATAATGCCATGTATTTTTTAAATGCATTGAAGGGAAGCCGAAATTATGAGCAGCATAACACGTGAATTTTTCTACTGTAACGTTCATATTCCAAACTTGGTGGTAATTTTTACATTTAAAACATTGTAAACGACAAAACACGGCGATGCTGAAATGGGACATTTAAAATGAAGAGCTTATTGAGTGATTTTGGTTTGAAATGATTATTAAAAGAGAAAATTAGCTCAACGTTTGTTTTCAAATATTTTTATCATCATGATTATGTCATTTCGTTCGTTCTTTTAAAAGTCCTCGTGTATTTTGTAAACTCACACACATGCATTTGATGACGACATTTCATTGAGACTGGAATTTTATGGTGTAATAAATTTGCCTACTTATAATTTGCATATTATTTTTCATTCTTGGTGATGAGCGTAACGCTGCTGAATGACTGAAATATTAAATCATAAAAATTATGGGTAGCAGAATAATGTTTGTACGTGATATTGTTTGATGATGTAAATACTACATACGCTTCGAATTCAATGCCAAACCATTTTAACTTTGATTAAAGAACGACATATTGGATGATCCTTATACTCAATGACTTGTTGATGAACTCGCCTGCGGTTACAAAATCGCGAATAATAATAATACCGTTGTCACCCGTATGTATGATACTATGCATGGTTCACGCTTTATCTCACTTGATGTGAATTTAATGCGGGCTAAAAATACATAAATTTTGCACATTCATTTGTACATACATTTTGTCTGTTTGATGCCAAAACCGCAAGCAACTACTCCATGCATGCTATGTAGTAGGTATGTGTGAATTTGCTGGACCAGAGAGGGATGAAATCATTGTTTCTGTTGCAATATTTTCCACTTCAATCCTGGCATTCATTTACATCATGAGAACGAGAAGGGTCAAAATCATCTAGCGTATACGCTCATTTGAAACAAATACTGGAGATTCATAGCAGTTTCAACTACAACAACAACAAAAATCCATGATATGTTTGTTCTGGAATTTTACCAGGAATGACTACTCTATTTTTACTTTCTATCTAGTCTAAAGAGTACTAAAGTGTAAGTCCTTCATCCTCCCTGTAAAAAAAGTGGCATTTGATAGTTAGCTCATAAACTTGCTGTGCATTTTTGTGTTGGAACAAAATCAATGAATTAAATATTGCTACTTCTTTCTGATGTAGAAAACTCACAGTGAAGACAACAATGGCAGCAATAGCATCCTTAGTCTATTTATTTTCCATGTTAATTATTCTTTTTGCACATTTCATTGTATTTACCTCAACGACCACATCTGGGGCTGCAAACTGGTGGAATCAAAACCCCAACATGGAAAATGCTTACGGTATACGAACAAGCTATCCATCACCTACTGGGGGAATAATTTACAGAAACCGACCAGAGGGGCGTAGACATTCTAGAAACCCAAATCGAAACTTTAACGGTCAGCATAATCAAATGCAGCAGCATGATAACAGCAATATGAACAGAATTCTGGTGGGGGAAATTTGCGATCCTGATGACCCCATCTACAACAAGTGCACTTTATATGCTCACTGCATTCAAAGTGAAAACAACCTTCACCGTTGCAACTGTACTGAGGGTTACGACTCCACGTTAGACAAAAAGTGTCGTCTTTCGTGGGGACAGTATTGCACAAATAAGGATTCTTGCAATTACGAAGCTGGTTTGGTTTGTATTGACAACCGCTGTGAATGTGAAAACTCTGAAAACTACCAGTTTGCTGGAAAAAATTGTAGAAGTAAAGTTGGTGGCTCGTGTACACCTCCATCAACTGAAATAGGAATACGGTTTAGTAAAGCGAGCACGGGCTGTGTGAAAAATGCAGTTTGCAAGTCGTTTGGACCCAACGGACTGTCCTTCCGGTGTGTATGCAAGCCTGGTTTCATCGAGTCTCGATTTGGCTATTGTGCCGCAGGAGTGGGTATGCCGTGTCATGGGAAAGGAGAGTGCGATACAAATATTCCGTTGGTATGTAAGCAGGGAATATGTGCTTGTCGAGATAGCCTTCATGTGTACGACCCGGACACGAACACTTGCGTGGGTTTATCAGGAGCGCAATGTTGTACTGATCCCGAAGGTCTCAGATGTATTAGTGCTGTTAAGACGGGGTGCGTGGAAGGGGCATTTTGTAAAGAATCGAGTGTGAATCTTCCAGGAAGATGTAACTGCCTTCCTTTCAATATTGAAACGGAAGAACGACTTTGTAAACCAAATCCCAACTTATAATAAACTTAATAAAAATAATATTTAATTGGGATCAATAAAGTTTTTTAAAATTCTAGCATTCAATCAAGACAAAATTGCTTTAAAAACATTATTTTCATATCGCTACAAAAATAACTGCCAAGAAGGGCTAATAATATGGCAGTTCAAACCATTAACCTACTTATAAAACGTAATCAGTTATCAGTAAATTTGTGGAAGATTTTCAAAAGTGAAAGATTAATGGTACACACGGAACATGGTCGACAGTCATTTTAAACTAAACTTATAGATACCGTTTTGTTTCTAGGAATAGCCAAGAAAAGTTTTATCAACTGGGCAAATACGTTCCATTTTCCTATCCTTTTTTTTGAGCAGTCACGTCTTCACTCACGTAGAGTGCTACTTACCACCCTGAAAGATATCATTGTAACTCATCATTAAGTGGACACCAACGACGTGTTTTTTATCTTGGAATTTCCTTCACCTTGAGAATTTAAAAAGACAATTATTATTATTTCAACGTCAATGGAAAATGGAGTGTATTGCCCTTTCCATATCGGAAAATTGGAAAATATTATGTCAAAGATTTTCCTAGCCCGATCGGCATTCCATAAAAGAAACATTGTACAACTGTATCATTACAATAAATACCCCATTTGTTCCTTAGTTTATTAAGTATAATGACTATGTATGTGTTTATGCTCAGGAATTCACGTATCTTCCACATTGCCTCGCACACCTGTAAATATTGCCTGTCATAAAGATAAATTCGCCTTTTCCACAGGTATCGCTTTGACCAGCCGCATAATATTGCCTTCTGCAATAAGTTTTTTCTCAATTTAACATTAACATTTATTATGTCAATCCTCTAAACAAACTATAGTGCTTACAAAAAAAGGAAAAAGTGTACTGGAGTATCTTTTGGAGGAATAATATGATTAACTCGAGGCGCAGACAAGATGTGCATACAAAGATTTGTGCAGAAACAGGCACAGTCTACAGACCATGTCAATTGAATCTGCGCACCAAAGGATATGCATAGGCACAAATTAAAACTTCCAAACATTTATTTTATTCACTTCAGTCCGGTATTCACTTCAGTAAGAAGCATATCTGTTTATTCCCTCCCATTTGGCGGTTTAGTTACTAATTCTACAGTTTACTATCATTCATGCTACAAGTCATAATATTCCAAATCTCTGCTCCCACACACAGAGCAAGCAGCATGCTGCAGCAGAAACAGAACAAGAATCAAACGAAGCGAAATGTCTTATGGGGCATCATAAATTATGTTCATAATACTAAAAATTCAGTCTAATGATTCCATAACATTGTACATTTTTTCCTCCTTATTTGACTCACTCAGCACACATTAATATTGTGATTGTTACTTTGTTTGTTTTTACGGTGGTGGTGGTAGGTAACAACCATTCGCGCAAATCAAATCATTAATATTGTGTGTAAATACCTTGTACTGACTGACACTGCCGATATGAGTGTTGGTTTAACGCTTCGTCATCCATAATTTTTGTACTTTTTAGCTCATATAATGTGAACAATACTGCAGTTTGAAGAGAAACGCAAAAGGAACACCGTGTTATTAAGAAAATGCATAAATAAATTGTTCCTTTTTTCTAGTAAGTACGGCGGAAAAGTAAAGTATAAACAGACAGATAAAATAAATTAAAAGCACCGAAAAAAGGGGGCTTTTTTGTACCACACAGAGAAAAGGAGGTATGTTTTATGTTGACAGCACTGATAACAAGAAATGTAATTTGAAAACGCACATGGCAAACCAAACAGAGAGACAACAAACATTGTTATAAATATATTCTTTACCTTTGACAACGCCATTTTGTCTTACTTACTTGCTTCCTTCTGCATGCATGCCACTTGATACATAAGCAGTATCCAACTACTACTTACAGCCAACACTCTTTTTTTCATCCCAATCATTTCACCATTAACGTCACATACCTTTGTAGAAGAATGAAGGAAGTCTTACCATTAAACTCTTGAATTGTTCGGCTAAAACTGAACATTATTTATTTACTTTACGCATTTGTCTTCCTTGTCCATTCCATGAAAACAATTATGGATAGACACACACAATAGAGCGATGATTTAGCAAAATGGAAGGTTGAAGATGAAAAAAGGAATAAGAAAAAATTCATTCAAGAAAAGCAACTTCATTTAGTTTTCAGCAGGTTGCTGAGAAGAATAAAATAAAATAACTAGAGATAACAAATCCATTGTATGGACATATTTTGTATTATTTATCATTCCTCCGCTCTTCTACGTCTGTTGGTTATTACCACCTTTTGCCACACAGATTTAAGGCCACCAAAAGTGTAATGAGGTAGTGTATATAGCTTTGTGATCCTGTTCCGTCCGATCGGAACGTACCAAGAAATACCAAATTACATATTATATACAATAGGCAACGCAACACACTATACAGCAACATTGTTGACGCTTTTATGATGTGATGGTCTCCTCTTTAAACAATGATTCAATGATCTTCCTCCCTTTTTATCATCATCATTCTTTTGGTTTTTCCTATTGTTACTCTCTACTCGCTTTTCATTTTTCTCATGATTACAATGTATGTTTTTCGTTCTTTTTTCAAAGGCAAATGAGATAAGATGAGTCATGCATTTACTTTGCGCTGTTGTTGGTCTTTTTTTACGTCTGTAGGCAGAGGAGTAAGTCTTTTTTATTCTCTGTTTGGAGAATCACATTCAAGCCCTCTAGCAGTTTAACTTTTTGACGGAACAGAAAGCAAAGGTCTATTAACTTATCAGTATTTTATATACTTTTTTTGCTTTGTTTGCTTTTAGAAACCGGTACGTTAGAAAAGAAAACACGGAAACGACAAGTCTGACTGGACTGGATACAAAAATGTACTACATTACCTGATATACATAAATAAAAGCATCATATTATTTCAGAAAGATGAACAATGTAATGTAATGTAGTGCCACGACGTGCCAATGGTGACCATTTATTAAGTCGTTCCGGAGAGAAAGAAAATATTTCCAGTCTTTTGCTCAGCTGGATCTTTCAACCTAACAAGGGCTTCAAAATAAATGATAATGATGATTGCGCCGTAATTGCTTCAGAGAAGATTGCTCTTCCTGTTGTGTGTTCTTCAAATAAATAAAGAAATGAAAAGGCAAAAGGTAACTCTGTATGACTTCTTGTAAGCCCCCTGTTAGAGTGTGGCTATTGTTACGTTTTGTTCTGGAATTACTGGAGAATGTATCACACATCATTATTAAAGCGTACACACTTTACACAGACAACTATACAAAAAATTACTATACAATTTTATGTATTTTTTTGCCTTGTCCTTACCGATCGTACGATTCCAAATAGGCACAGGTAATATAATCCAAATTTCGACTGCTGTAACTTGTCCAGTTTTAAAATATGTAGTTTTTTTAGGGATATCCGAAAGCTTTTGCTCCGAAAGTCAATGTAGTGAATTAATTGCAAAGGCATTCGTCAATTGGCAGGCAGACAGGCTATTGATTTTGTTGACTCAGAAATAAGTGCTGCATTATATTAACATTGTGGGAAAAGATAAACAGATCAAGGAAACCACCCTTGTTGAGGGTTCTGTTTTTTATTCCTAAAACTAACGGAATTCCTTGAGAGAGCGGAGACAAAAATCGAATTGTTTTGATTTTATTATAGTTTGTGTCACTGAAGCAGAATTGAGAAAATATGAGTAAAACACATTATATATTTAGCTCAATAGATGAAATATTGAATGACCATACTCCGCTTTGGTGGTCTTCCACTACTTCTCTTGAGTGAGTCAAGATAAATGACTTTGAAACGATAATAATTTCATAAAGAATGCAATAATTGGTTATCTAAGTTGTAAATGAACTCTACCGACGACCTCCTTCACCACTAATGCATGATGACTGTTTGATTTTCGTTAACAGTGACGTTTCAGTTTGACATCATAAAATAATAATAATAATTAATGATCGAATACTATATAATCTTTAGCGGTATAAATTTAGGCTACAGAGAAATTGTTCATAAATTCAAAAGTATGGGTCTCACATTTTATGTTATCTAAAATATGATTAGATTTCCAATAGAACTAAAGATGCAATAAAATTTTGCCTTACCTCACAGTTTGTTAGTGTCGGTATGAAAAGATCAAAGCATATTTCATAGATTTCCAATAGAACTAAAGATGCAATAAAATTTTGCCTTACCTCACAGTTTGTTAGTGTCGGTATGAAAAGATCAAAGCATATTTAGCGAAAAAAAAGTTATTCTGTTGAAGTGCTCCCGAAGGTGGAATTGACAAACCGATTTACACAATAGTCAAAGGATATTACAAAAAATATGAGTTTACTGTGAATGAGTACCGCAACAACAACAGAGAGAGAAGAAAACGAAACATTGTGTAATTTCCATTTGCACTCTCCTCCTGTGATAAGATTAGTCAACAATAGTGACACTTTCTCATTCCATTTTTGTGAAAATTTTCAATAATTTATGGTTCTATATTGGTTTGGAGGAATATCTGTAATATGTAAAGGGACAAAAATTTCTCAGCTAGTATTGTCGGCATTCTTTACTTAAGAATCAATCACTTTAGAGTATTATGCCTCTCCAAGAATTGTGTGAAATTTTAATTTTGTGATTTTTATGAACTTCCAATGATGTGTCAGGGCAAGACACATACATATATATGGGTAGGTTCATAGTTACTTCATAAAAATACCGTTATGACATGCGTAAAGTCACATCTGTGTATCATGTTTACGGGAAACCATTAAATAAAAAGCACCATATACCCGTATGAATGCCTATTTCTAGACCTAAATAAACCTGTGTTTCTAACCGATTTTATACAATTCTTTTTTATATACTTGCTCATATTTCATCATTATTACCACCTAGTATCAATTTCACATTCTTATACTTCGTTAGTACGAAATGAGATACTATTCCACAAAATATTATTAAATGTGTGTGCACTGCATGTCAAAAGACTTCAGTATGAAGGGTCACGAAATCTTGAAAAAAAAACTCGTGTGGATTCCTCTCCTTGTCGGTAATAGTTATATGACACATGTCATTACTAGATTACGAATGTACATATTTCCATTGAAATAATTTTACAGACCTCCTCCTCGATGCAATTCAAGGCGTCCACCTGGGTGAGGGTTAACTACCTCTCGTGTCATTTTTTTTCACTTGTTTCCAAATATCAAGCATAAATTTGTACACATTAAATGTTAGTATTTAGTATAACAAAAACAATGCATTTTGCGACATCATTATAAAAAAAGCTAAATTACAATAAATGCACTTATTTGCAACATGCAATAGATAATTATGGGATTTAAAAAGCTCTGCAAAGTTAAATTATTGTTTCGCATAAAACAGGTCAATACATATACTTATAAATGTGGATGAATTGTGTAATAATCATTTTTTGTATTGTATATGCAATAACTTTTGTATTGTACGTCTTTCAAAAGGCTCTTATACTCAACCAAATTCCAATTTTATTTTTTACAGTCCTTCCGTTGCATGAAACCCGACAAGTTTTCAGATTTACTTTTGACTTTTGGTGATGTGAATTTTTTACATAGTAGGCAGTATGAATATACGTTTGGGGCAAGGTGATAGCAAATGGTGATTCACTATCATCGGTGGATGATTGGCAATCATGTAATACTTTTATGCATGTAAATAAAACATCTTTAAACACTTCAACATTTTTAACTCTTCAACTTTCATTCACTTTATTGTTTTTTTTCGGATTTTCAATATGTTATATATTATGTCTATGTATGTATTTAAGTAGGTATATTATTATCATCATGGTACATATTAATACCGTCAGTTACAGTATAGTGTAGTGTATGCATATAGATATGTGCTTATGATAATGGATAGAATATTTATCTAGATTTTTATAATAATAGATTAAAATAATATATTATTTATGCATTTAAACAGGATTGGCTATACAAATGTACGATACAATGTACCACCATAAAAACATCCCGACTTGTCTAATAAAATGTTACGAACGCTCGTAGTACTTTTCGATCCGAAAATAAATATCTGACTCTGTGATTACTGTTTACTACTGGCTTCTTGGGCATTCAAAGTATTAGAACATTTGTGTAGTAACATTTCATATTTATTAAGAGAAAATGCAAAGCAGTGCACATCTAATTTTTAAACTTTAATAAAAAAAATGTTTTTTAACTCTATTATTTACATTTTTCGCATACATATTGTCACGTTTATTTACACTCTCAATTGTATTCTACTTGGAATTTCTTCACTTATAAATTGAAGGCATATATTCGACTAATTACTTACATAAAATACCTACAATTATAACATTAAGCGATATATACCGTTAAATAGTACATACTAACTTAATCGGTAAAACAATACATTAATTAATTAAGTACAAAGTATACAATTTAGTAAGCCAGGCATACAAAAATTATCACATTTCCAGTATAGTAAACAGCTGTCATGCTTCTTAAGTTAAAATTTGCTTTTTTAACATGTACTAGTGATAAAGGTATGTGTATGTATGTATATCATTACTGTTTACGTCTTTATTATTGATAGCCTCTCTTCAGCTTGTCTTTTTTTTCTGGAAAGAAAATTTTAAAACTTAACAGTGCTAATCATAATGCATAATATATACCTATGTATGTATGTGTATTATTACTACTAACTATAATATTTGCCTAGATGTATAATGTAAATAATTTGGTACAGTAATGGAGAAACTTTTGAAATTGATTCATGAAATGAACTCCAGTTATAAAATATAATTCGGCTTTTCGAATCATTTCTTTCATTTATTTCACTGTGACTCACTGCAAGCTTCTTTTTATACAAATGGCATAATACGATAATCTATATATCAAGTGTGTACAACGACGTGTTGACTTTTACATCTGCGTATTTTTGGATGATTGCATTTCGTATGTATGTACAAAACTACTTCTAGTCTATTTCTACTAAATCTTCATTTATAACTGACTATGCTAAATATAATATACATTTTCTTTATGTACACTAAAATATTGCTTTTGCGTACTATTTTAATAGAATACACGTGTTTTACTGGTTTTCAAGGTACTTCAACTACTGCAAACTTAAAAGTTAAAAAACTTGGTCATTAGTGGCTATAAGGACACTTTTTATTTAATATGTTTTACTTATTATGCAGATTGAAGTGCTTATGATAGCAGTAGTATTGTAAACATATTATTGTAAATATATTATACTTAGGTATGACAAAGGACCAGCACACAGAATAATGTTGAAAGTAAAAAGGTATTATTGTCATTTTTTTGTTATTTATTCAAAACAAAGATGAGCTCCAATGTCTTCATTTTCAGAATGACCTCTGTCTGGGGATGCATGCTTACAAAAGAATCGTTTTTGAATAATGCAGCAGTAATCATCAAAACAACAATAACAATACTGCTTTCATCCCCAAGGAATCTCGGTGGTCTTGCCCTTAAAAATGGCGACGAAAATAGATATATATCTACATAATATAATAATTATATATATATATATATAATTTTTTGTCGGGAAGTCTTTTTCCATCATAAACCCATAAGCATTTTTTTGTGAAGATGCCGACAACGCCATGCTTTCAATTTCACCATTTTTTCCCTCTGGTCTTCTTACAACTGCCAAGCCAAAGTGACCAAATGTATTTGGTACAACATGTGTGGACACAATGATAAAAGTTGTATCAAGAACCAAAGAAAAAAGCTCCAACAATGTTGGTATAATGTTCCCCAGATAAAGTAGGCAGGTATGCATTATGCATATAATTGGTACAAAATAATACTCTCATTGGTTGATGTCATTAAAAACAAATGTGGTGGTACAAATAATATAATATTATGATAATGCAGAAAGTCTTCTTTTTTTCGAAAAATTACCTACATAATATATATTTATGTAAAGTGCAATATTAATAATATTGCATCGTTTTTTGGTCAAAATAGTACTGCACAACTCGTTTAAGATTGTTGGCAATTTAGTTGTTTTTAAAGACGGCTAACTACAGCCGCAGCTGTCGACAACGCAATCATAGAGAAAATATACATGGTAAATCAAAATGAATAATAAAAAAGAAATGCATACAAGGTAGCGACAAACTTCAAACTGTACGCTACGAAAAGTTAAAAACCACGCTTTTTTCCGCTTGTCTACTACTTTCACTTGTATCAGAATGCTTAAAAAAATCAAGAATTTACTTACCAGGAGGAGCGACAATCCAATCGTTCCATCCAACATCTTGAAAGTCAACAAACATAGCATGACGTTGACATAGGTTTCGTTTTCTATTCCTATTTCGATGAGCCTTCCTTCTTTTATTAGGCTGAGCAGATCTGTAGTGCCTTGACAGAGTTCTTGCATCCCGGGTACCTGCAGGATTGTGTCCGTCGTCAGAATATGTAAAGAGGGTGATTGGCGAAGATGCGTCTTGAGATTTCTTGTTTATCCTACAATGACACAAAAAATTAGAACACTGTCAAATATATTTTACTGGATAGCGACTAAAAGCAGAAAACTAAAGAGAGTTTTTTTTTGCGCTGGCATGAAAAGGATTTAACTGAGAATTGACAATTTTGTTGCAACGAAAATGCTGCAGCACTTATTCTTGATTTCTTGAAAAAGCAAGTTGTAATAATTTCTTCGTTGCACAACAAGCTAAATAATGATTTGAAACATGCAAACATTGCGAAAAAAAAATTCAAAAAAGTTCAAAGATTGTGTCGTGTGGTTGTGAAAATGATGTAATGCAATTGCCCGTGCATGTAACAATCCATAATATATTTTTCAATATCATTCAAACAGTCCTCTTCTTCTATTCGCATCGTTCACGTGAAACTACAATATTTTGCTAGTCCCTGAGCATCCATAATCATTATTATTTCCACTGTGTCTCTAGAAGACCCTACACAAAGACTCATAATATTATGTCTGTTCCTCTCTAGAAATTATGCACGACATGGATCGTTATTTATTATTATGTCTTCAGCTTCTTAATGTGTAAAATGTCGTCATTAAGATTCTCTACCAAACTATACATCAACATATTCCTAATAACTAACTCCATTTCTTGATCCAATAGTTCACCATTTCAAATACATGTTTTCTGAAAGCCATAATTTTCCAGCCGAAAATAATGACAAAGAAGAAAACAAATCAAAAATTGTTTTTATTTTTCGACTGAGAA
Organism: Lepidocyrtoides sp. E14; assembly: GCA_027743805.1. Lineage (NCBI taxonomy): Eukaryota > Metazoa > Arthropoda > Collembola > Entomobryomorpha > Entomobryidae > Lepidocyrtoides > Lepidocyrtoides sp. E14. The sequence continues at coordinate 3,319 of JAHZMZ010002663.1, read as the reverse complement.
CGCAACAGTCGCAGTCAGTCCCCACCACCACAAACCAAGAATAATAGCAAGTCTGCTTGTCTGGTGTGTTTCGTGAACTGCATTGACTATTACATGCAATTTAGATGAAAATGTGGTTTTCTCCATGTAATTATGACCGATTTCATTTCTGTTTTCTATGTACTTATCCGAAAAATTACCTATCATCATTACAGAATGGGTCGGGATGCAACTTCCCTTGCATGATCGTAGTCATCATCATCATCATCATGAAATGGTACTGCACAACATCAAAAATATTTGCTTTAAAAGTGAAAAGACAGTCATTGTAATCTTGTGTGGACGAGAAATTCAAAAAGCAAAATCACATGAATTCATCCTTATCGACCACATCCAATACTAAAAAATATTGTGAGAATGTATAATGGAACTTCAGTTAGCATTACCAAAAAAATCCATTTTATTTTATAATCCTTTTCAAAGAAAAAAACGATAATAACACATTAATCTAAACTAAACCCTTCATCACACGGAATGTTTCTTTAGAGTAAATACTGAGAATAACCGCATTCCACTCATGCAACATTTTTTTTACCCAGAGAAAGTTCAAGATGAAAATTAAAACATTGGCCGTTGGTCATTTTATTGTACAAACGCTTGAATTTATGATAAGATGAGTAGTTTTGGGTGCAAGCGTGACATTTACCAATAGTTTCAGGTTTTGCCTGATAAATACACACATCTTATAATCATTTTTATCAAAATGTTCAAGTGCCTTCCTAATTGCTCGAGCTCAAAGGATCCTACAATTCGTCTATGGTATGGTATCAAGTGAACAATGCGTGTTGGAAGAAGGATTAAATGTACATGAAAACTCTCAAAGAAACTCGGAAATTTGTATCCACAGTCCAGTGTCACCATTTTAGTGCTACCAATAGTGCCTGCCGACTGCACACAACACAAGAGCAACCGTTGCTCAGTAAAGGGGCAGTGTACAATTTTTATAATCGCATTCATCAAAGCGTAAGTGGTGCGGTATATCAACAAACAAAAACTTCAAAAGCATTCGTCTTTTTCATCATGTACCTTTTAGAACTTTGAACTCAATAATCTTTTACTGTACCTACTCTTTCTTACTGTCTTAAGGATTAATCAAATGCACGTGTACATACATACAGAGACCGCACAATTACAGAAATAATTCCACTGCTTAGTAATAATGCAGTTTCTACTCGGGAAGGTATGTGCATGCACATTAAATATTATGCGATACTTTCAAGTGCTTTAGTGTCGGTATTTGGTAACAAAAGAAGATAGATCTGCTTTTACTTGATTTAGTTCACTTGTTTGCTATATCTTTTGTCTCTCGAGAAATTACTGTTACCTCTCTGTCTAGTAAAGCTTAAACAGAACAAAAGGCAAAATATTAGTATGTTTCTAGAGAAAATCAAATTCCATTTACATGGCATAAATGGTACAACTCTCAAAGTTTTCTACTTTAGTCAATAGCTGATACATTTATTGCAGGGTTTACAATATAAACTTAACGCTGTTCGTGTGATCTACTTAAAAGCATTTTGAATTGTGCTGTTCTGTTAAAATTGACACCTGCATTTACTGATGTGGTGGTTGTAAAACTAACAGAACATGAGCATTACAGCACTTGCACATGCTCGCGAGCACAATAGGGATTTTCCTTGAAAATAGGTAGGTACACTCACTTATTTCTTGTGGTTCAGATGTAAATATCACAACTCCTTGTAAAAGCAATTATAATGGCATCATAAAATTATTTTTAAAAGTACCGGCAATAAAAGTTTTTCTTTGAAGAAGGCAATATTCCAAAAAGATTTACTTTACTTGTAAGTATGGACTTACAAAGTGATTACTAACAAATATATATACTGCTAAATGTGCATAGGCATACAATACTGCATTCTTCTTAGCAGCTATTATAGTTATTTTGGTGTAGAGTGGGTAGGGATAAAGAAAAAATCACCGAAATGGAATCAGTTTGTCTGATGTGCTGGCTAGACAAAATGACCATGCACAGATTGAAAAACAAGTCGTGAGAGTTTCGGCTTCAGTTCACCGATCATGTCGTAAAAAATACACTCGTTCCATTCCATCATCACCACCATCATCATCATCATCAAACAGTTTCGTCCACACGTTCACATTCATAAAGTACAATTAAATGAGGAACAACAAATATGAGATGATCCACTACCACCACCACTACTAGCTCCATTCAACCCTATTTTTCTTGATACATTTTACCACTAAATATTTCAAGCTTACATATATCGATCCTATCTTTCCCATCATCATCACTATAACTCAGCAAAACAATTTTCGTTGGTTATAGTTGTTCATAAAAAGAGACCATACATGAACACACCACCCTATTTACAATGAGAAAGATCAAAAACTACACAATTACGTACCTATATTCAAATAATATGTTGTTGATGATGATGATGATGATAATGTTATTGTACAGTACCGACCATGCACCGACAGAGCGGCAAGAAGCTAAGAGGAGCAAGAAAATACAAGAATGTTTTTTTTCTTCTTCTCTTTAGCATATTTTTAATAATAACAATAATAATATCATCATCAGCATCTCACAGAGAACATCATAAAAGCTGGAACTGAAACTTCATTATCAAAAGAAAAAGAAGTTGATAACTGCACAGATTGCATATTATTGCATCATCAACATGTACAACATCATATTTATATATACCTACCCATAATCATAACGTTTTTTTTCTATTCTTTTCATCTTTTTTTGAAAAAGATGTACACACAAGTTGATGTGATGATGGCACATCATATCGTATCAACAAGAAAAGGAAAGGATGATGATGACGATTCTTTTTCAACTCCACTCCACCATAATCATCATAAAAGTTGAATTGGCTACTAAATTATCAAATTCCTTTGGAAATACATACACACATGCACCATTCTGATTCTCACAAGAGAATATCTTGGAGAAGGCGAGAACGACCACGGAGAAAGAGAAAAGATCATTCTCGTCTTGATGTTCTGTTTTCAGAAGGAACAAGCTTCTGTTCCTTTACTGGACTCAATAGATAAATGAAGCACATTATATTATACTATTTTTAATGATAGAGGTATCGACATCGTTGCTTTGTTCTATACCACTACTGTCCATATTGCATCATATCGGCTTGATAAATTGCTCACAGAATCATGGACTTTGGTAAAAAAAAAAGGAAAACCTTATTTTTTCTTCTTGTGATTCTGGCCTGGCTGAAGATGATGATGTTCATACCTATTCTTAATAACAATAGTGGATCAAAAATCATCA
>JAHZMZ010002662.1:0-11864 GCA_027743805.1 Lepidocyrtoides sp. E14 | reverse complement strand
AACGAAAAGAATAGGGGGAAAAATTGTTCAATCAATCATTTCTGTTGTTAGGTGATCATATTTGGTTATAATGAGCCTCACTTGGTATAGTTGGAGTGGAGGTAGACATTTAAATGGAAGGAGTGCACCTACATGTGCTTACCTGTTTGCTATTTGAAGTATTTTTATTAATAATCGTTAATATTATTTTCGTATAATTGGTTGCAGGGTTTAAGACTTTAGCTTGTTGTTGTAACGGCGAGCCGTATTCATGACCATCATGGCGGAAAGCGAGAAACCAGAATTGGAGGAGGAAGTGTCAAAGAAGGAAGAAGAGGAAAAGGAAAGTAGTAGTACTTCTGAGGGCTCCGAAGAAACTAATGACTTTTTTAGTAAAATTACTAAAAACGACGTAACCGGGGTTACCAATGATCTGAAATTGGGATTGGCTAAGGTTGATAGCCAGGATCAGCACGGGATGACTCCGTTGATGCATGCGGCCTACAGAGGAAGTAAAGAAATGTGTGAAATCCTTCTGGACCATGTAAGTGTCAAATATGTACTTATACATGTATGAAAGTAAGAAATTTCAAAATTTAGGATTTTTTTCACTCGTCCACAGGGCGCTGATGTGAACGGTGGTAGCCATAGTAACGGTTATACTGCACTTCATTTCGCTGGCCTGTCAGGAAATGCAAGCTTGTGCCAACTCCTCCTGCAAAAGGGGGCCAATTCTATGGTGAAAAATTCAGTATCCCGGTCGACCCACTCTGCGTTTCCTCCCTTCATAATTTAATTATGCAGGTATAATCTTTTATATCGAATAACCAGGTTGATGTATACATGCGTACATTAGTAAATAAAGCACCGTTTTGTGTCATTCATGTTCTAACCAAAACACAAATTCTTACAAAACTTAGGTAAACTTTCATCCTGTTCGAGTTGCTCTCACGGTAAAGAAAAATTCGATATTACTCGCCAATTTGGAAAGTGTTATCAACGTGTTAGAGCTGATGTCGGAGAGGGAAATGAAAAAGGTAATGAATCAAGTTGAGGTTTATTAATTGTATGAGTTTATAGTTTTAGTATCCATTCTCTTGAATAATCTGCTATATAATATATATGCATTTTTAATACTTGTGAGCAGGGTATCGAAACAAACGAGATTGCAGCATTCAAAATGCATTGCTTGGCTCAAACTTTGAAATTTCTACACTTGGAAGTAAACAACGCCGCCAAGGCAAAAGACCCAGTCGATAGTTTTATTCAAAAGTTGTTAAAATGTGATACTCCGGCTGGGATACCAGAAGGTTTGGAACGTGAGCTTCGTGAATGCGTCCGCACATTCCCTTTCCATCAGTCTGCAGTGATGCAACAACTGGTTGCCAATTTGGCTCATATGCAGGTATGATGAAGCATCAAAAACTAATATACTTCTTACAAGTAACTAAAGTCAAATGAAATATATTTTTAAAAATTTCTCGTTACATTAGATTTGTGAGGATCCTGGAGCTTGGGGTGTTATTCGAAATGTTGTCAACGGCCACAAAGGGTTCCAGGACAATGATCCCTGTGTTGCATGTGGAGAGGAGAGAGGTGTAAAAAAATGTTCCCGATGTCATTTCGATGCTTACTGTGACCAAGAATGTCAACGCGTTCACTGGTATGTCCATAAGAAATACTGCAAGAGGAAAGCTGAGGAACATGAAAAACGACAAGCTAGTCAACAAGCCGCTGCGGGTCCATCCTCATCTGCGTCTTCCTAATTTTAGAGCGACAAAACTACTGACAATGTTTTCATTGATAACATTTAAAAACGTCTAAAAAAATTTGTATTCGTGCCGTGATTATTATTAACATAGAACAATTTTCCTTTTATTTTGTCTTCTTCAAATCATTTCACTCTATAAACATTGCCAATTAGGATTCTAATTTGTAAGTACGTTGTTGTAGAAACTAAATGGAAACGGTAGTCTCTTTAATTACATTCAAATCGTGTTGATTTTTTATTTTGCTATTTACATTTCATACATAATTATGCAGATAATCAGTATGTACATAGATAGATACTTACAACTGCTTTCAAAATGTCATGCTGATTTCAAGGAAAACCTTTTATTACTGGAATTGATGTATACATAATTACAAGTAAAAAAAATAATATGTATTACTACTGTGCTTCTATTGTCTACCTATCTTGCAATTAGTTTTAGACTGTTTACTCAATGTACGCGAAAATATATGTGATGAGCTGTTGAAACAAATCTTTTAACAACTCTTATCATTTATTCATTAACGCCACCACTATTTTCCTTTCACAGAAATTTGAAATTGTTAGAATAAATAAAACTATTAAAGCGTGAAGAATGTTGTTGGTCGTAATTGAAATATATTATTTGAAACATTTACATGGTTTGAAGTGTTTCCTTCAAGCAATCTCAAGACAACATTGGTGACATAACATCTAATTGCATTTCTCTGCTCATCATTGATGAATCATGCACCCACACTTTAATCGTGATAAGTACATGGCACATGCGATGGGAAAACTTTATATTTCACCAAAACGAGTAATTTTTCATACGCTATCAACATATTCATTCTAGTTCATGAGTCGCAACTTGCGACTGCACTGCTGTCTCCTCATTAGCTTCAGGTACATGCCTAACCAAAAATAGGAAGGAGCAGCAGAATAACGGTATTGTGCAAAGAAAAATACAAACCACTTAAAATTCATCATGTTGTAAAGTAGTCATGTACACAGCACATATTCCATGCCAACGTTCTAAATGGTTCAGTTGTTACATTTTTGTATTGTTTGTTTAATTGTGTTGGTAAGGAGTTTGCAAGCTCGAGTTTTCTTTAAACATTATTTGCTTTGACAATTGGTCCATTATTATTTGACTCGTCAAGTCAGATCAACAGAAAAATTGAAATAGAGAAAAAAATGAGTCGCTGATAAAATGGAGGGTGTGAAGGGATGCTATACATAATCAGGGGTGAAAGCTACTTGTGGACGACTTTTTGGGTGACCGTGTTGTTGAACACTTCATACATTCATTAATCAGTGCGGCACAGCATGCCATGATTTTCACCCAAAATGAAATATGAATATGAAGCCTAGTATGGTAGCAATAGCAATGAGGTACAATGCCAACTGGAAGAACAAGAAGCTCGAGTAACTGCGTTATGCAATGTGTATGGTATGGAATATGCGCAAAAAGAGAGTATGGTTCCTTTTCATTGGTTTACGTCTTGATTTTCGCAATTGAAAGACACATTTTTATCTATCGTTAGCATTATTTTATACCAAGTGTACTTTAAGTAGTACATACTTTGGTGAGTATTCAATTCATATAACTTAGCGAGTAATAGAAAGGTTGCCTAGATCTAATGTATTTTTTGCTAAATACTGTATATTACATGCTACACTTATAATATTATGTATTTAGCACCGAACTATATCAAAATCACACTTTCAGGCAGCCATGATGATGACGATAGAAAATCGGCTTGGGAGACAAGACTAGTCGCATTTTTTGCTTGCTTCTGTTTGTTCGTTCACTCTTGATTAAATTAATTTTTTCAACTCATTCTACTAAAGATTCACAGGTTTTTGATTTTTTAATTATCTGTCAATCACTTTTTAAAACTTCTCATTTGTCAAGCAAAATGTCCAACTACAATCCTATCGCCACTAAATTAATCATCTTAACCGTCATCTCGGTTTTGCGTGTTGGCATTGCTGAGCAATGCATAAAAAATTGTTCAACCAACCAAGAGAGTTCCATTAAGATCAACAAGGAAACAAGCACTATCGAAATTGGTAATTCTAACGACAATCTTACAGCTAAAAGACATGGAGAAATTATTTATATTCATTGTGCTAATAGTTTTTGTTAACTTTTATTTTCATTCTTAGCTTTGTCAGTTGATGCATATCTTCTTGCGATGGCTATAATCGGATTAGTTATGGACGTAACTTTTCTGCCTGGGTTCACCGACTGGTTTCAATTTAACGACACCAGATCTGATACTGAAATCATCTACCCAGACTCACCCTGCAAGGGCAACACAGTGGAGCAGTTCAATACTGTGGGTGATGAGAAGAAACCAAGGCAAACTAAGGAGAAACGCCTCGACTACTTAACCAAAACGCTGGCAGAGATAAAAGAAATGTAATTGTGACAATTATATTAAGCAGTGAAACTCTGATTAATGCAGAGAATGTCATATTTTGAAGGGCATAGTGGTAAAGGTAAAATGATTGACAAAAGAGTAATAAAATGATAAAATGTCTATTGATAAATTTATAAATTCAAAAAGTTTATTGCAATTTTTTTGTCCTACATGCATTAAAACTGAGCTCGTGTGAAGGTCGCATACATATCTGTAAGTGTGCGCATTTTTGTTGCAGGAATGAATTCCGAACGATTAGTGGACATTGTCGGTGAGCAGCAGGTAAGCTAACATGCTGGAATATATTGGCTTCCGTTATACACTACTGTTTTCTCTCTCTCTCGGTTTTAAAGGTTTTAATAGTCATTCAAAACTGATTGCTTTCTGGCTGATTAAGAAATGCAGTGAAAAAATCAAGATTTTTATAAAGATCTCGCTCTGGACTCAGTTGACTCTGGATTTTTAGGAATTTGCATCCTGTTTAAAATTTACTAACTACCCAATGGAAGAAATGAGGTGGGTAATACTTTCTTCTTGTTTTCTGTCTGTTTGTGTTTCTTCATCTAGCTACGTTTCGTTACGAAACGCAATGATAAAACTCAAGTTTTGTGAAAAAATAAGATTGTGTACATACAAGGGCAATTGTTTCATTAGCTGTTTTTAGCACATAAGGCATTACAGGCTCGCAATTGAAGTAAGATCTTTTAGTGCTCCTCTAATTAAAGTGCTACGTTCCCTGTGGTAAGTAGAAAAGGTGGTTCTACCTGCAGTATCTATATTTGGGGTCGACAGCATTTTTCGTTATGGAATTATGGCAAATCTCTATTTTCAGGTCCTGTCGAGCACCTTTAACCTCCCAAGCTCTTATCTCTTCTTCCCTTTCACTCGGAGTACCAACATTTTCACATTGTTAGCTCCCGCTCCCTTCTTTCCAGAGTTACTACGAATAAAAACTTTTTAGGACCTGGAATCAGACGATTTCTTTCATTAATCTTGATTACCTACATGCTAAGTTTGGTGTTGATAGCTCTTTTCATTCACGAGTTTCACGAGTATTGACGGATGGCAGAGAAAGGGCAATATTTTACAAGTGGCAAAAGATAACTTATACTTACTTAATTGTTGTGTCAACAATGTTGACTGGACGTTACGTTACATAAACTGTGATTGCAGGGCATGATTTCTTGTGCTACCCCTCAGTGAATAAAAGTAGCACATAAACTAAATGCATAGTAAACAAGATTGATATCTACAAAGCGTTATTACATTTCATCAAAAACTACTTGCTAGCAAGCTAGGACCCTCGCATTTCTTTCTTTAGGTATGTTGTCTAGTAATTCTCGTCCGTACGGTTCAACATTCACTTTCACAGTCATATATAAGTACATGTACCATCAAAATTTGCAAAGGGTGTTGGTGCGACTGTGTAACAGGGCATATTCAAGGTTCACAGCAGCGGATATTAGGCGAAATGTTAGTTTCAGTTTTCAAATCTAAACTAGTAGCTGCTTATATTAGTTTTGTGAAAATTATATTATCGTTGAATTGGCAGTGAAATTCTAGTATGTTAGCTGCCTTTTTTGTTGCATTTCTTTCCTCAATGAAAACTACAGCAACGTTGCGTTGGAACTGGCTTTATGTTACTGTCTCTTCTTCATAAAATTGTTCATCGGGATTATATGTATGTATTCATGTCAACTTTCAGGTTCTCCAACCATCGGGCCCTGTTGATGATAAAGTAAGACACAGTTGAATTCCTCATTTATGCGTCGGGCTTTCTTTAATAAAGTTTTTTAAATGATGCCCGTGGTATATTTCTTTTGATTTATCTTTTTGAATACGAAAGTACATAATATTTTGAGAAAGCATCTGTCAAGGACATGAATGAAAGGAAGCAGATCATTTTCTATCACTTACACTGAGTACTGTAGGTGGAAACATATACAGCGTTTTGGGAACAACGATATTGTGGGATGACTGATGACCTATATCATTTAATTTTTCTCTGGCTTCGACTCATGCAACTCAATGACACTTAAAAAGTAATAACTTAATATTTCATATTACTCAAGTTCTGCCTTGGAAATTAGAAAATGAAAATGAAATGAAATACTCTAAAGCGTTTAAAACGGAAGTGTGAGAAAATGCTTTTGTACTGACTCAGGTCAGCATTTAACATTTGTCATTCTCTGCCTTGGAAATTAGAAAATGAAAATGAAATGAAATACTCTAAAGCGTTTAAAACGGAAGTGTGAGAAAATGCTTTTGTACTGACTCAGGTCAGCATTTAACATTTGTCATGCAACATTACATGCGTATTTATGGGTGAACTTGAGTGATTGGTTATTAGGTGACTGCAACAAAAATTAGTGATGATAAAACAACTCAATCAGCAAGAATAACACTAACGCTAAAATGGCTCTTACTACTGTCAAATTCGAGGAAGTTGGTGGTGCTGCTGGGGAAAAACGTAGAATATGATACTTTGAAATGACGAAATTTCTGTTTCACACTAATCAAAAACCTTTACAGAAAGTGGCACGAGAGAGAAGTTGCGCATTCGCGAAATTTACTAAATGCTGGAGAAATAAGGAATAATAGTAGAAAACCTGTCTTTACATAGGACCCAGCACAGATAAGTGAGCTACAGAAGCTGACCGAAGAAAAAAAACTATCGAGTCGTTAATATCGACAGATGCACAAAGCAGGTGAGTAAGTCACCGTGTTTTCAGGCTAAAAACCTAATCCTGCTAACTAATCAGGATGGTGTGACTACGTATCTGCATTACAAACGCATTTCAATGTCACATATTTCCTCAATGAGGCCAAACAAACAAAATTAGTGAGCTCCTATTTTCATCTCATTTACATCAATGAGCATTTGAAAAGCATTAGTAGTCATAGTCATAGAATACTACTCCAGTAGACACGATGATCACTATCAGTACAAGAAATCTTGAGGTGATCCATGTTTAAATCTGGTCTCCCTACATGACTATCCGTATTACAGGAATGCTTAAATGCCATATATTATAAGTTATTGCATATTCCGAATACATACTACATTGACATTTGTTAAGTTTCATAAAATAAAAAGCTTGGACCCAAGCATTTTAGAAACTTATCAAACGAATCAGTATGAAAGGGAAAGAACAATTTCGTATAAAATAAAGATATAACGAAATTCCACATTTTATGCGATACGACCTCCCTAATCTAATACTACTTGGTTTTCCACTAAATGGAAAGGTTAATAGAGGTCTGGCTATAACTCATGATAAGTCCACGATTTAGTCCCGCACTATTGGGTGTGAGTAATTTCAGAATGTGATGCAAACTCCTGCCTTGAAACACATGCACTGTGTAACAAAAATGACAAACATACAAACAATGCATGTAAAAGATTTGAACAACTCAATATTTGCGATGTCCGTAATCTCTTGAAAATTTAAATATGATATTTTGTCAATCTTACCTTCATTGTGACATTTTGATGGATACTTTGAAAACATTTCGACCAAGCTGGGATAAAAATCCACGAATAAAATGGTGACGTATTCTTTTTTAGCTTATATCCAGAAGCACAATATCATATAACGGGCTGCTGAAAGTAATTATAAAGTGAGTGCATAAAAATGATTACAGGGAAACCTTACAAGATTTGCGGAATTTTTTTGTACTGCTTTGTATTTACCTGGTAACACAGCAACGCGTTACTGATTAAATGACTATTTTATCCACCATTGCGTATGAATGACACTTCTGTAAAAGCTGGTGCCGGCGACAGAGAACAGTAAATATGATGTGCAGTGGGAGAAGCAAACTTACAGGTATAGAAATTTATCTCACAATGCCCCATTTTGAAGTCACCAGAGCTCCAGCAGTATTGTGCTGGGGAGATATACAAAATTGAAATTGAAGAACTTTCGCAGCAGTAAAACGGATCAGTAAAAGATGATAATAATATTGTACCTTTTACGTGCAAGACCATTTATAAATTCTAGGGTAAAAATGGCTCAGATTCATTTTTTGGGCTTCAACCGACAGCGGCGAAGACGGAGCCAGAACTGCACAGATACTCAAAAAAATTTTACTCGTGTTTGCACAACATGCAAACAATTGAATCCTTATCCTAGGAGAACTGGAAGTGAAAAAACTAAGAGGTCATTGCATTGTTACAATAGGTATATAGTTTTGCTTAGATGTGAATAAAGGTAACACATGAACTAAATGCATAGTTATTATCACATAGTGAGATTATTTTTCAATCAAGCATTGTCACCTTCCACCAAATTCTAAAATCAACAAAAATCTTTTACCAAATTTGTTAACTGGCTTAAACCATGCCTGTACAGTTTTGTCAAAACCATGAAAGTCATAAGTTCAAGATTGGAAAGTACATACAGTACAGTAGATGTCAATTTGCATGCATACTATTGTAATTGAATCACCGTATGAAACAAAAATGCGTCTGTGGTGGTGTAGCTGACAAGAAGAAGAAAAAAGATACTCCCAATTGTTGAGTACAGCTACTGTAAAAACGTGAGAAGAGTTTTATGAATTTTGAACTGTGTACTTTAGCATTTCTGATCTTGCTTTAGTGCAAAGTAAATTATTATGTTTCAAATGTCATTTTTGGTTTGATGTCATAATTCTAGTCTTGTGACTGTCGTCTCGATGTATTTCTTTCAAAATAATTTTACTCAAGTCTTGTCGTAAGAATTAGAAAATGACCTTGAATGCATGCATGAAACCCTCTAAGCGCATAAAATTGAAGCGTACTTTAGCCTTTATCAACTTTCGGAGCTAGTGAGATTTAAAACTACAGGAAAGCACTTTTGTGTTATAACCATAGGTTGTTGTTTAACATTTTACCATGCATTTATTAGTAAACTTGACTGATAGGGAATGAAACGTTCGTTGAGTGCAATGGAGAGTACTTTTGAACCAAATGTGATAAAAATAGTAAGCTTAGGTGGCTCCAGCATAAAAATTCAGAATTGTAAATGGTTTTTGAAACGTGGATTCTAAGTCAAATTATGGAAACATGAAATACATGAAATACATTTTTCATAATAAGATCAATACCATTGTACCAATGACATAGGCTTGCATTGTAATTTTTTGGAGGTTAACACATTTACATTGTGCACACGCAAACAGAAAAAAACCTATTTATAAGCCTGCTACTGGTTCACGTTTCATGAAATTCAAAGAACCACCTTGTGCACCACAAATAATGTTAAGCTCTCGTAAGGTTTTGCATTTTCCGAATACATGTTACATTGTTACATATTGCGAATCTTTAAAAAAATAAAAAACTGATTAACCCGACGTCATAATAGTCAGAGTTGTCAATGAAACGAGACAACCTAAGAAGACAGCATTTGAAAATGAAATGTTATTTTCTGTGGTGTACCCATTCCGATTCTGAAACGATCTGCAGCATCATAACAATGATACCTATAATTTAAAGCGGTTGGTTGGTACATAAAGTAAATAAAGTTGCGTCGTGAAAAGTGTAAGCATTGAGCGTATAAAGGAAAGTGCAAAGGAGCATTGGATATTGTGCAATTGTGCAAAGAAAATACACCCCACTCGGCTTAAAATTCACAACGAAGTAAAGCAGCGTACACAGCACGTACACCATGTCATCACTTTTAATGGTTTTGGTATTATATTTTCTATTGATATTTTATTGCTTTGCCACGGAGCTTGCAGGCTCGAGCTTACATTAAATATTTTTTTGACAATTGGTCTAGTCGGAAATTTTAATGATGGTCGGATATTTGACTCATAAAATATCAAAATTTTAGAAAATTCAATCAGAGAATAAAAAAGCACATCTGGTGAAATGGAGAAATGTAAAGAGAATCTTAACATTATTATGGGTGAAAGATGCCTAGCGATGACTTCTTGAGTCACGGTAATAATGAACGCTCCACCCACACTCCCATTAATCACTTCCTTCTCTGTTTGTTTTAAGGCATTGCGACACAACATGCCATGATTTTTATCCAAAATGAAATTCAATATAAAGCCCAGTATGATAGCAATGAGGTGTACAATATTAATTTCTAGAACAATAAATTCATTTGACTCTTTATTGCTTTATACAATATTATGTATGTAAGTATGGCAAAGGGAAAGCATGGTTGTTTTTGATTGGTCCACCACTTAATTTTCGCGATTTAAGAATAAATTTTTAACTGTTATTTGCAATACTTTATATCAAATGTATTTTAAGTATACAGTACTTGTGCAAGTACTAAACGCATGTAAATTTGAGTGCTTAAATAAGGTGTGCATTTTATATTAAATATTGTATATTACTTACGTACAACACTTATTATATATCTGCATAGGTATATATATTATATATCTGACTTTCAAGTAGCCATGATGAAGACAACCGAAAGTCGGATTAGGAGACAAGACTAGTCTTCGTATTTTTTGTTGCTTCTGTTTGACTAACTATTAATTAAATTTATTTTTCAAACTTGAACATTCAACATTTTTGAAATTTGACTTATCTGTCAATTACAGTTTGAAACTTCAAAGCAATTTAAATTCAAAACAAGCAATATGTGCTGGAACAAGCTAGTACAATACACTGAATTACTCCTTTTAATATTCAATTTCTTATTTCGTGTCACCTTTATAGGCATAGTAGAGTGTTTCACACTCAACCAAGAGAATGCCTTGTGGAATAAGGATACAAGCGTTATCACATTAGGTAGGTTCTAATCACAAACCTATAGCAAATTTCTTATATTTCTTGTGTGAATAATTTCTGGTAACAATAACATTTTTATTTCCCTTTTTGACTTCCTCAGTGAGCGTGTGCCTTGCAATGGGGATAATAGGTTTGATGGTTGACGGGATTTTCCTATGTGGGATCAATGGCTGGTTATATACAAACAAGTACGAGAATCGGCATGAGGACATTGAAAACAATTACCCATCCTGGAAGGATAAAAGAATGCTTAAGTTTATGAATGAGGATGATGAGGAGGAAGGAAATCAAAATATGGAGGAACAAATGCCGTTGCTACCCAAAAAGGAAGAGGAGACTGGACAATGATTTTGTAACGATCTTACTATGCAGTGAAAATATTATAGCAAATGTTATTCATGTGTTTTATTTTCTGCTGAAGTAACGATAAACAGATGAAACAATTGAATTGAATGATTGATTCTGATTCATTTTTAAGCAAAGAGAAGGCAAAAGGATGAGTTTATTTTTTTCCCAGGTCAAAGAGTCATTTCTACTTTTCGGTAACCGTACAGCTCAGAGGATTGGAAATAAGTAAGAATATAAACTGTGTGTTCCAAAAGACGACAGTCCTAAACCAATTTGCTCAAACGTAAAATACATTTTCCAGTTTACCTTGGCTAGCATAACATGGAGATGCATTTTCCATTTTGAAAATAGAGGCATTGTTTATTGGGCACATGGCAGTAAACTAGATGCCACATTATGCTGAATCCAAACTTTCATGAGAAAATCGCAGTATGATAATGGTATTTAGTAAAGTCACCTTGGGCTCGCCGTATAAACTGATCATCTAATAAAATTCTCTACTCATAACTACCTTACAGCACATATAGTGTGTAAATAAATTATGTCACCGATGACCAAATTTTCGGAAATGTACCTTAGCTTTGTTGGAGCTGGCTGGTTTTTGTACACAATAATGTGCAAC